>JARQOD010001904.1:0-87990 GCA_033576555.1 Oophaga sylvatica | reverse complement strand
GGTCACCTACAATCCAAATCTGGAGGTGCTAAGGGGAGCTGCACGGAAACTACAACCTCTACTACAAAAAGATGCCCGATTACAATCCATATTTCCAGATCCCCCTCTACTGTGTTTTAGGCAGCCCCCAAATCTAAGAAGCATCATTGTTAGAAGTTCTCTGTCCTCCCCAACAGCTGCAGGAACCTCTCCTTGAAACAGAAGAAATGCAAAACTTGTCCATTTATAATGACCACGGACAAGATAAAGATCCCCAACTCCCATCGGGACTACAAGATACCAGGTACTTTCAGCTGCATCACATCTAATGTGGTGTACCTAATTATATGTACTAAATGTCCAACTGGGGGTCTGTATGTGGGGGAGACCGGGCAAAAACTGAGAACAAGGATGAATTCTCATCACCACACAATAAGAGAAAAAAGAATGGATCTACCTGTGGCAAAACATTTTTGCTCCCCTGATCATAGCTTGTTAGATATGAAAATACTTGTACTCAGAGGCAACTTCACATCTCGAAGACAAAGAAGAATTTGCGAATACAAATTGATGGTGACCTTTGACACTCTTAATGCTGGAATGAACCTGTCACACGGATTTATGACATTCTATATTAAGGAATTTACTCCAAATACCCTGTGAAAACATCACAAAACATTACCAGACCCCAATCAGAGGGTAATAAAACTTTCACACTCCTTATCTATGAACTGTTCCAATATTTATGCTCATCCCTCTGCCAGAATGACTATTCTGCTTCACGTCACTTGTCTTACCTATTGCATTTTTTCTGTCCTGTTTTGTGTATAAATATGTGATTCTTCAGATTTTGTATTAGTCTATGCCTGATGAAGAGACCTGAGTAGTCTCGAAAGCTTGCAATTTGTTACCATCTTTTCAGTTAGCCATTAAAAGGTATCAACCACTGAGGACTCTCAACTCTAAATATTTTTCTATCTACTGGCTAACACGGTACAAAGATATACATCTTTACTGTATCAAAATGGAGGATACCAGAATGTACCGCATCTTTATGGAACTAAAACCACTTCTGAAGAAACGTGCACAAATGGACAGCGATATTTTTTTCTTATCTAAATGCAAAAAGGAGAATTTAATTCCCAAAGGACTCTGGATTACAAACCCAATTCTTCACACCTACAATACCCATTATGCAAAAAACCTTTGTCACAGGACGTCTGAGAGACTTAGGAACCATCTTTTGCATGTCTGCTACAGCATAAGGAGTAAAGTCCAAGGGCAATTTGAAAGCCTAAGGAAAACACTTACAGAAACCACAGAACAAAAACTACAACAATACTATAACAAACTACGGACCTTTCTGATTCATAACAAAGAAAAGAAACTACACAGATTGCGTCTCAATTCCGGACTCTATGCAAACAGATCCAAAACAAAGCCAAAATCTGACAACTCTGACAACCACTCCATTCCAGACACAAAAGCATCTAACTGTGTCATCAATCTCTCGGATTACAAACCCAACAAGGTGGAACTGGCCGTGCTTTCTAGAGGACTCTCATTTTGTCCCACTAAGGCCCTGGATAAAACTGAACTCTGCAGTGATATGGAACATTTTTTCAGGAGACTGCGCCTGAGGGAATACTTCAATGATACAGAAGATTCAGAAAACACTCGGACTGAAGGAAAAGGTATCCCAACAACCAAGAAGAGGTCAGACTGGACACCTCCTCCTGGACGCAACCCTCATTTGGATAAATATATAGACTCATTCAGATATTTGATAAAATCCACCATCATAGACACCAACAGGAGACAAGCATCCAACATCAGTGCCCAGGAGAGAAAGGCTATACAGTCTCTGAAAACCAACAAAGAAATCATCATTAAACCTGCTGACAAGGGAGGTGCAATAGTCATGATGAACGCATCAGACTATATGAAGGAAGCAAACAGACAACTTACGGACACACGCTACTACAGAAAACTGGAGTCGGACCCTACACAGGACTATTACAAGGAACTAAGCAAGTTGGTATCTTGTCTGTCTGACAAATCCATAAGAGCCGATGACCTGATACCAGAGAGTCCAAGAACAGGGACGTTTTACATGCTTCCCAAAATCCACAAATCTGGGAATCCAGGGAGGCCGATTATTTCATGTGTGGACACCCTTACTGAGCAGGTATCTGGATGGGTAGAGGGCATTCTTAAACCCCTGGTAAAGGATACACCCAGCTACATTCAGGACACAACTGACCTACTGAATAAACTAGCAGCAATAGGTCCTCTACCAGAAGGAACCATCCTGGCCACCATGGATGTGGAATCCTTGTACTCTAATATCCCACACCAGGATGGATTAAATGCCTGCAAAGACTTCATGAAAAACACCGCGAATGATGCTGATTCTGTGGTGAAACTCACAAAATTCATCCTCACCCACAATTACTTTGAATTTGACAACAAGATCTATTTACAGGAGACTGGCACAGCGATGGGAAGTAAAATGGCTCCACAGTATGCAAATCTTTTCATGGCCAAGCTTGAAAGCGACTTTCTGTCCTCATGTCCCATCAGGCCTCGGGCCTACTACCGCTATATTGATGATATCTTAATCATCTGGACGGAGTCTGAGCAACAGCTAAAGACGTTCCATGAACAGTTCAATCAATTTCATCCCACCATCAACTTAACACTCAACTACTCCAGCACTGAAATTAACTTTTTGGACACCATCATTAAGCTAAAGAACAATGAAATAGAGACATCCCTGTATCAGAAGCCAATCGACCGTCCAACATACCTTAAATGGGACAGTTTCCATCCAAAACACATAAAAAACTCTATTGTCTACAGCCAAGCCATCAAATACAACCGTATATGTTCCAACCCCATGGATAGAGATGAACACCTTGGTCGCCTTAGAAAGACCTTTTTAAATCAGGGCTACCATCCAAGAACAATTGAAAACCAAATTACAAGAGCCACCAGAATATCAAGGAATCACCTGCTACATTACAAAACTAAAGAAGAAAATAACCGGGTGCCTCTAGTGGTCACCTACAATCCAAATCTGGAGGTGCTAAGGGGAGCTGCACGGAAACTACAACCTCTACTACAAAAAGATGCCCGATTACAATCCATATTTCCAGATCCACCTCTACTGTGTTTTAGGCAGCCCCCAAATCTAAGAAGCATCATTGTTAGAAGTTCTCTGTCCTCCCCAACAGCTGCAGGAACCTCTCCTTGAAACAAGAAGAAATGCAAAACTTGTCCATTTATAATGACCACGGACAAGATAAAGATCCCCAACTCCCATCGGGACTACAAGATACCAGGTACTTTAAGCTGCATCACATCTAATGTGGTGTACCTAATTATATGTACTAAATGTCCAACTGGGGGTCTGTATGTGGGGGAGACCGGGCAAAAACTGAGAACAAGGATGAATTCTCATCACCACACAATAAGAGAAAAAAGAATGGATCTACCTGTGGCAAAACATTTTTGCTCCCCTGATCATAGCTTGTTAGATATGAAAATACTTGTACTCAGAGGCAACTTCACATCTCGAAGACAAAGAAGAATTTGCGAATACAAATTGATGGTGACCTTTGACACTCTTAATGCTGGAATGAACCTGTCACACGGATTTATGACATTCTATATTAAGGAATTTACTCCAAATACCCTGTGAAAACATCACAAAACATTACCAGACCCCAATCAGAGGGTAATAAAACTTTCACACTCCTTATCTATGAACTGTTCCAATATTTATGCTCATCCCTCTGCCAGAATGACTATTCTGCTTCACGTCACTTGTCTTACCTATTGCATTTTTTCTGTCCTGTTTTGTGTATAAATATGTGATTCTTCAGATTTTGTATTAGTCTATGCCTGATGAAGAGACCTGAGTAGTCTCGAAAGCTTGCAATTTGTTACCATCTTTTCAGTTAGCCATTAAAAGGTATCAACCACTGAGGACTCTCAACTCTAAATATTTTTCTATCTACTGGCTAACACGGTACAAAGATATACATCTTTACTGTATCAAAATGGAGGATACCAGAATGTACCGCATCTTTATGGAACTAAAACCACTTCTGAAGAAACGTGCACAAATGGACAGCGATATTTTTTTCTTATCTAAATGCAAAAAGGAGAATTTAATTCCCAAAGGACTCTGGATTACAAACCCAATTCTTCACACCTACAATACCCATTATGCAAAAAACCTTTGTCACAGGACGTCTGAGAGACTTAGGAACCATCTTTTGCATGTCTGCTACAGCATAAGGAGTAAAGTCCAAGGGCAATTTGAAAGCCTAAGGAAAACACTTACAGAAACCACAGAACAAAAACTACAACAATACTATAACAAACTACGGACCTTTCTGATTCATAACAAAGAAAAGAAACTACACAGATTGCGTCTCAATTCCGGACTCTATGCAAACAGATCCAAAACAAAGCCAAAATCTGACAACTCTGACAACCACTCCATTCCAGACACAAAAGCATCTAACTGTGTCATCAATCTCTCGGATTACAAACCCAACAAGGTGGAACTGGCCGTGCTTTCTAGAGGACTCTCATTTTGTTCCACTAAGGCCCTGGATAAAACTGAACTCTGCAGTGATATGGAACATTTTTTCAGGAGACTGCGCCTGAGGGAATACTTCAATGATACAGAAGATTCAGAAAACACTCGGACTGAAGGAAAAGGTATCCCAACAACCAAGAAGAGGTCAGACTGGACACCTCCTCCTGGACGCAACCCTCATTTGGATAAATATATAGACTCATTCAGATATTTGATAAAATCCACCATCATAGACACCAACAGGAGACAAGCATCCAACATCAGTGCCCAGGAGAGAAAGGCTATACAGTCTCTGAAAACCAACAAAGAAATCATCATTAAACCTGCTGACAAGGGAGGTGCAATAGTCATGATGAACGCATCAGACTATATGAAGGAAGCAAACAGACAACTTACGGACACACGCTACTACAGAAAACTGAGTCGGACCCTACACAGGACTATTACAAGGAACTAAGCAAGTTGGTATCTTGTCTGTCTGACAAATCCATAAGAGCCGATGACCTGATACCAGAGAGTCCAAGAACAGGGACGTTTTACATGCTTCCCAAAATCCACAAATCTGGGAATCCAGGGAGGCCGATTATTTCATGTGTGGACACCCTTACTGAGCAGGTATCTGGATGGGTAGAGGGCATTCTTAAACCCCCGGTAAAGGATACACCCAGCTACATTCAGGACACAACTGACCTACTGAATAAACTAGCAGCAATAGGTCCTCTACCAGAAGGAACCATCCTGGCCACCATGGATGTGGAATCCTTGTACTCTAATATCCCACACCAGGATGGATTAAATGCCTGCAAAGACTTCATGAAAAACACCGCGAATGATGCTGATTCTGTGGTGAAACTCACAAAATTCATCCTCACCCACAATTACTTTGAATTTGACAACAAGATCTATTTACAGGAGACTGGCACAGCGATGGGAAGTAAAATGGCTCCACAGTATGCAAATCTTTTCATGGCCAAGCTTGAAAGCGACTTTCTGTCCTCATGTCCCATCAGGCCTCGGGCCTACTACCGCTATATTGATGATATCTTAATCATCTGGACGGAGTCTGAGCAACAGCTAAAGACGTTCCATGAACAGTTCAATCAATTTCATCCCACCATCAACTTAACACTCAACTACTCCAGCACTGAAATTAACTTTTTGGACACCATCATTAAGCTAAAGAACAATGAAATAGAGACATCCCTGTATCAGAAGCCAATCGACCGTCCAACATACCTTAAATGGGACAGTTTCCATCCAAAACACATAAAAAACTCTATTGTCTACAGCCAAGCCATCAAATACAACCGTATATGTTCCAACCCCATGGATAGAGATGAACACCTTGGTCGCCTTAGAAAGACCTTTTTAAATCAGGGCTACCATCCAAGAACAATTGAAAACCAAATTACAAGAGCCACCAGAATATCAAGGAATCACCTGCTACATTACAAAACTAAAGAAGAAAATAACCGGGTGCCTCTAGTGGTCACCTACAATCCAAATCTGGAGGTGCTAAGGGGAGCTGCACGGAAACTACAACCTCTACTACAAAAAGATGCCCGATTACAATCCATATTTCCAGATCCCCCTCTACTGTGTTTTAGGCAGCCCCCAAATCTAAGAAGCATCATTGTTAGAAGTTCTCTGTCCTCCCCAACAGCTGCAGGAACCTCTCCTTGAAACAAGAAGAAATGCAAAACTTGTCCATTTATAATGACCACGGACAAGATAAAGATCCCCAACTCCCATCGGGACTACAAGATACCAGGTACTTTAAGCTGCATCACATCTAATGTGGTGTACCTAATTATATGTACTAAATGTCCAACTGGGGGTCTGTATGTGGGGGAGACCGGGCAAAAACTGAGAACAAGGATGAATTCTCATCACCACACAATAAGAGAAAAAAGAATGGATCTACCTGTGGCAAAACATTTTTGCTCCCCTGATCATAGCTTGTTAGATATGAAAATACTTGTACTCAGAGGCAACTTCACATCTCGAAGACAAAGAAGAATTTGCGAATACAAATTGATGGTGACCTTTGACACTCTTAATGCTGGAATGAACCTGTCACACGGATTTATGACATTCTATATTAAGGAATTTACTCCAAATACCCTGTGAAAACATCACAAAACATTACCAGACCCCAATCAGAGGGTAATAAAACTTTCACACTCCTTATCTATGAACTGTTCCAATATTTATGCTCATCCCTCTGCCAGAATGACTATTCTGCTTCACGTCACTTGTCTTACCTATTGCATTTTTTCTGTCCTGTTTTGTGTATAAATATGTGATTCTTCAGATTTTGTATTAGTCTATGCCTGATGAAGAGACCTGAGTAGTCTCGAAAGCTTGCAATTTGTTACCATCTTTTCAGTTAGCCATTAAAAGGTATCAACCACTGAGGACTCTCAACTCTAAATATTTTTCTATCTACTGGCTAACACGGTACAAAGATATACATCTTTACTGTATCAAAATGGAGGATACCAGAATGTACCGCATCTTTATGGAACTAAAACCACTTCTGAAGAAACGTGCACAAATGGACAGCGATATTTTTTTCTTATCTAAATGCAAAAAGGAGAATTTAATTCCCAAAGGACTCTGGATTACAAACCCAATTCTTCACACCTACAATACCCATTATGCAAAAAACCTTTGTCACAGGACGTCTGAGAGACTTAGGAACCATCTTTTGCATGTCTGCTACAGCATAAGGAGTAAAGTCCAAGGGCAATTTGAAAGCCTAAGGAAAACACTTACAGAAACCACAGAACAAAAACTACAACAATACTATAACAAACTACGGACCTTTCTGATTCATAACAAAGAAAAGAAACTACACAGATTGCGTCTCAATTCCGGACTCTATGCAAACAGATCCAAAACAAAGCCAAAATCTGACAACTCTGACAACCACTCCATTCCAGACACAAAAGCATCTAACTGTGTCATCAATCTCTCGGATTACAAACCCAACAAGGTGGAACTGGCCGTGCTTTCTAGAGGACTCTCATTTTGTCCCACTAAGGCCCTGGATAAAACTGAACTCTGCAGTGATATGGAACATTTTTTCAGGAGACTGCGCCTGAGGGAATACTTCAATGATACAGAAGATTCAGAAAACACTCGGACTGAAGGAAAAGGTATCCCAACAACCAAGAAGAGGTCAGACTGGACACCTCCTCCTGGACGCAACCCTCATTTGGATAAATATATAGACTCATTCAGATATTTGATAAAATCCACCATCATAGACACCAACAGGAGACAAGCATCCAACATCAGTGCCCAGGAGAGAAAGGCTATACAGTCTCTGAAAACCAACAAAGAAATCATCATTAAACCTGCTGACAAGGGAGGTGCAATAGTCATGATGAACGCATCAGACTATATGAAGGAAGCAAACAGACAACTTACGGACACACGCTACTACAGAAAACTGGAGTCGGACCCTACACAGGACTATTACAAGGAACTAAGCAAGTTGGTATCTTGTCTGTCTGACAAATCCATAAGAGCCAATGACCTGATACCAGAGAGTCCAAGAACAGGGACGTTTTACATGCTTCCCAAAATCCACAAATCTGGGAATCCAGGGAGGCCGATTATTTCATGTGTGGACACCCTTACTGAGCAGGTATCTGGATGGGTAGAGGGCATTCTTAAACCCCTGGTAAAGGATACACCCAGCTACATTCAGGACACAACTGACCTACTGAATAAACTAGCAGCAATAGGTCCTCTACCAGAAGGAACCATCCTGGCCACCATGGATGTGGAATCCTTGTACTCTAATATCCCACACCAGGATGGATTAAATGCCTGCAAAGACTTCATGAAAAACACCGCGAATGATGCTGATTCTGTGGTGAAACTCACAAAATTCATCCTCACCCACAATTACTTTGAATTTGACAACAAGATCTATTTACAGGAGACTGGCACAGCGATGGGAAGTAAAATGGCTCCACAGTATGCAAATCTTTTCATGGCCAAGCTTGAAAGCGACTTTCTGTCCTCATGTCCCATCAGGCCTCGGGCCTAGTACCGCTATATTGATGATATCTTAATCATCTGGACGGAGTCTGAGCAACAGCTAAAGACGTTCCATGAACAGTTCAATCAATTTCATCCCACCATCAACTTAACACTCAACTACTCCAGCACTGAAATTAACTTTTTGGACACCATCATTAAGCTAAAGAATAATGAAATAGAGACATCCCTGTATCAGAAGCCAATCGACCGTCCAACATACCTTAAATGGGACAGTTTCCATCCAAAACACATAAACTCTATTGTCTACAGCCAAGCCATCAGATACAACCGTATATGTTCCAACCCCATGGATAGAGATGAACACCTTGGTCGCCTTAGAAAGACCTTTTTAAATCAGGGCTACCATCCAAGAACAATTGAAAACCAAATTACAAGAGCCACCAGAATATCAAGGAATCACCTGCTACATTACAAAACTAAAGAAGAAAATAACCGGGTGCCTCTAGTGGTCACCTACAATCCAAATCTGGAGGTGCTAAGGGGAGCTGCACGGAAACTACAACCTCTACTACAAAAAGATGCCCGATTACAATCCATATTTCCAGATCCCCCTCTACTGTATTTTAGGCAGCCCCCAAATCTAAGAAGCATCATTGTCAGAAGTTCTCTGTCCTCCCCAACAGCTGCAGGAACCTCTCCTTGCAACAAGAAGAAATGCAAAACTTGTCCATTTATAATGACCACGGACAAGATAAAGATCCCCAACTCCCATCGGGACTACAAGATACCAGGTACTTTCAGCTGCATCACATCTAATGTGGTGTACCTAATTATATGTACTAAATGTCCAACTGGGGGTCTGTATGTGGGGGAGACCGGGCAAAAACTGAGAACAAGGATGAATTCTCATCGCCACACAATAAGAGAAAAAAGAATGGATCTACCTGTGGCAAAACATTTTTGCTCCCCTGATCATAGCTTGTTAGATATGAAAATACTTGTACTCAGAGGCAACTTCACATCTCGAAGACAAAGAAGAATTTGCGAATACAAATTGATGGTGAGCTTTGACACTCTTAATGCTGGAATGAACCTGTCACACGGATTTATGACATTCTATATCAATTAAGGAATTTACTCCAAATACCCTGTGAAAACATCACAAAACATTACCAGACCCCAATCAGAGGGTAATAAAACTTTCACACTCCTTATCTATGAACTGTTCCAATATTTATGCTCATCCCTCTGCCAGAATGACTATTCTGCTTCACGTCACTTGTCTTACCTATTGCATTTTTTCTGTCCTGTTTTGTGTATAAATATGTGATTCTTCAGATTTTGTATTAGTCTATGTGTAAGGTTCTTTGTCTCTGTTGACATGTTCCTTGAAACTCAGTTTTTCGTCGGCCATTTTGCTTTCTGTCTTTCTGCAGCTCTTGCCCTCAGTTAATATGGAGTTTCCAGTTTTCATGTTCCCGCCCTGATTCTTCCCTCTTGCTTCTTAAGCAGCCTCAGCTGAACAATCAGTGCTCCTGAATCAAGCCTCAGTCAGTCTGTGACCTGACTCCTGGAAGCCTTGGACTTGTACTCCAGCTATTCCCTACTGAGGAACCTTGGAACACTTTTGGACTCTGGAAACCTGCTGTTTGGTGAATCCATGTTTGCAGAGGAATTACGGTACAGAGAAGAGATCCTGAACCTGCTTTGGAGATTTATTGTAGTGCTTGAAGTTACTCTGGCCTGCTGTGTCTCCTGTCGCCGTTCCTGCAAACTGTGTGAACTTTTCAGCATGCTTGTATGAAGTAATACAAGTCATTTCATTTCAACCTATGTCTCCTGTGTTTTCCTCGCACCCAAGCACAAGACGCTATAGGAACTGTACACTATACATGACAAGATTCAGGAGCCAATGTTTAGTGTCTGCTGGGTCTGGGAAAGCCGTGTCTGCTGTGACTGTGGATATCAGATGTCCGTTTAATACCTTATGTGATGACAGTGGTTGTGACTTCTCACAACCATTCCAGGTGAGCGCATTCCCTTAAAATTTTACTCTGGAGTGTTACCACAGGTAAACACTATTGTTTTTTTTTTTTTTCCTTTCCTCTTCCAGCACTTCTGCCTCAAAAGATCTGGAAGATGGAGGCCCGCATAAAGGAACTTTGCGGAGTGACTGATACAATCCTTTCAGATGTACAGACTTTAAAAACCCGTTTTGCAAGCCTACAGGACCTCACTAATCATAATTTGCAAGTGTTTGGACAGACTACCCAGGAATTGCGAGCCAGGATTGAGGCTCTAGAGGAACGAGCCCAGGCTCCTGCCATAACCCCGAGTTCTGGGATCCCCAAATTACCTCCTTTTCGTTTTGGCGGTGAATGTGAGAAATTCAGGGGATTTATTAATCAATGCAATTTATTTTTCTCTGCACATGCTTCACAATTTCCCACTGAACGATCCAAAGTGCTTACTATAATCATGTTGCTTACCAATAAGGCTTTGATGTGGGCAAACCCTCTGATTGAGACTAAGGATGATTGTTTGAATCACCTTGATGCTTTTATTTCAGCCATGGGGCAGGTGTTTGATGACCCCAATCGAGGTGCAACAGCTGAAGCAGCCATGTTAACTTTGCGCCAAGGTAAGCGTTCAGTAGCCGAATATGCCCTGGATTTCAGGAGATGGGCTCTTGATACCACTTGGGACACTTCCGCTAAAAAATCTATTTTTCGGAAAGGGTTGTCTCCACTGATTAAGGATGAACTTGCTCGTGCCGACCCTCCCACTGCGTTAGGTGACTTTATTAACTATTGTATCCGTATTGATGCTCGTCTGACTGAACGCAGACAAGAGAGATGGTTCGAAAATAATCGCACTAACCTTTTACTACCTCCCTCCTCAGCTAAGGAACCTTTGAGTAGGATCACAAGGGAACCAGAACCTGAACCCATGCAGGTGGACTCTTTACAAAGACGGGTTAGTGATGCACGCAAAGAACATCGTATAAAGGAAAATCTATGTTTCTACTGTGGTAAGTCAGGGCACTTCATTATAAACTGCCCCAGCCGTTCTCGTAAGACTACTGCAGCAGTCATTCACTGTGAGTGTTGCGAGAGGAGCTCTGTCATGTCCGAGCCTCAGGCTCCAGAGAGATCTGCTGCAAGAGATCTTGATTTCTCGGACTTAAACTCTGTTAGTTCTGGGGACGATGACAGTATAAACGCTGCAATTTTTCAAGTTTCCTCAGCGGTGTCCCAGCTGAGTTGTAAAAGAAACAATTCTCATTGCTTCCTTTCCATCAAACTCTGGGTTGACTCAGTCTGGGTGTCTAGCTCTGCTATGATCGACTCAGGAGCAAGTGGAAATTTCATGGATATCTCCTTTGCTCTGAAACAGGGGATACGTTCAGTGAAGAAGGCTACTCCAGTACAGATGGAGACTGTGGATGGCTCTCTACTGACTTCTGGACCAGTGGATCAAGAAACAGAGCCTTTGAGGGTCCTTATGGGTAAAGATCATCAGGAGAAAATGTCTTTTTTGCTTATCTCTTCTCCCCACTTTCCCATTATTCTAGGGCTACCATGGCTGCAGGCGCAGAATCCTACGATTAACTGGGAGACCAAGGAATTACACTTTCCGGAGAAACAGATGAGTCAAGGAGTTTCAGCTTGCTCTGTTCCTAAAGGAACCATGTCAGTCCCTGAACTACCAGCTGTATACCAGGACTATGTGGATTTATGTGACAAGAAGAACGCTGATCAGCTTCCTCCTCACCGTCCATATGATTGTCCAATTGAATTATTGCCTGGAGCCGAGATACCTTTTGGTAAGATCTACCCCCTAACGGGGCCCGAGCTAAAAGCTTTGAAGGATTATATAGACTAAAATTTAGCCAAGGGCTTCATACGCCCCTCTTCATCTCCCGCAGGTGCACCCATCTTCTTTGTGAAGAAGAAAGATGGATCTCTGAGACCCTGCATAGACTATAGGGAACTCAATAAGGTTACTATTAGAAACCGTTATCCATTGCCTTTAATCCCTGAGTTGTTGGAGAGAGTGCGGCATGCCAAAATTTTCTCTAAATTGGATCTCCGTGGGGCCTATAACTTGGTCCGTATTAGACCTGGGGATGAATGGAAGACTGCTTTCAGGTCACGCTATGGACACTTTGAATATCTAGTTATGCCTTTTGGTCTGAGTACCGCCCCAGCCACTTTCCAACACTTCGTGAATGATATCTTCAGGGATCTCCTAGATACATTTGTGTGATTTATCTGGATGATATTCTAATTTTTTCTAACTCCACAGAGGAACATCATGGACATGTGAGAATGGTCTTAGAACGCCTAAGACAAAACCATCTCTACATCAAACTTGAAAAATGTGAATTCCATAGGACCGAAATTCAATTTCTGGGGTATGTACTATCTACGCAAGGGATTAGTATGGATGGAAGCAAGACCCAAGCCATCAAGGATTGGCCAATTCTAGAAATGTGAAGGAGGTGCAGCGTTTCATCGGGTTTGCCAACTTCTATAACGTTTCATTAAGAATTTTTCTGAGGTAGTGTCACCTATCACCCAACTTACCCGGAAACAGTCTAGGTTCTCCTGGACCCCGCAAGCTCAGGAAGCATTTTCCTGTTTAAAGGATAAATTTACCACTGCACCTATCTTAGTACATCCCAACCCCGAGCTTGCCTTCATAATAGAGGTGGATGCTTCAGACTGTGCCGTTGGAGCTATACTCTCTCAGAGAACAGGTGAGAAGAATGTCTTGCATCCCTGTGCCTTCTTTTCCCAGCAGTTGTCTTCGGCTGAGAGGAACTACGATGTGGGCAATAGAGAATTGTTGGCCATTATTGCCGCCTTCAAGGAATGGAGACACCTTCTTCAGGGAGCTGCACAGCAAATAGTCGTCCTGACAGACCATCGTGACCTTGAATTTATCAGGTCGGCTAAGTGCCTGACTCCTCGCCAGGCTCGCTGGAATCTTTTCCTAAACCAATTTAATTTTGTCATTTCTTATAGACCAGGATCGCGCAATGGAAAGGCTGATGCACTCTCTAGGATTCATTCAGCAGAGACACGTCCACTTACTCCTCCTAAGACTATTCTTCCTGACTCTAGATTCCTGGGAGTGATTCATAATCAAGACCTACTTAAGGACATCAAGGAAGCATACCATGCGGATTCTTTGTTGGCTCAACCCCCAAGGGACGTAAGTCTTGTCTTTAAGAATGGTGTGTGGATTCAGGGACAACGTCTGTATATACCTGAAACAGTCAGATTGAGAGTATTGCAACTCATCCACGATTCCAAGATAGCCGGGCATAGGGGAATTCTAAAGACACAAGAATTTCTTTCTCGTTTCTTTTGGTGGCCCACTTACAGGAAAGATGTCTTAAACTATGTCACTTCATGTGAAGTCTGTGCAAGATGCAAAACACCTCGCTCCTCACCAACTGGTCTGTTGCAACCTCTTCCCACCCCGTCCCGCCCGTGGGGATCCATTTCTATGGACTTCATTGTGAAGTTACCAACCTCTCAAGGGAAGAACACCATTCTAGTGGTGGTTGACCGTCTAACAAAGGCAGCTCATTTTATCCCTTGTGTCGGCTTACCCACTGCAAAACAGACATCAGACTTGATGATTAAGAATGTGTTTCGCTTACATGGAGTACCGGATGAGGTCATTTCGGATCGAGGGGTGCAATTCACTTCAAGGTTTTGGCAAAATTTCTGTGCAGCATTGGACATTAAACATAGTAACATAGTTATTAAGGTTGAAGGAAGACTTTAAGTCCATCTAGTTCAACCCATATCCTATCCTAACCTGCCCTAACATGTTGATCCAGAGGAAGGCAAAAAAAACCCAAGTGCAAACAGTAAGCTTCACATTGGGGAAAAAAATTCCTTCCCGACTCCACATACGGCAATCAGACTAGCTCCCTGGATCAACGCTGTATCTAGGAAACTAGTGAATATAGCCTGTAATATTATACTTTTCAAGAAAGGCATCCAGTCCCCTCTTAAATTTTAGTAAGGAATCACTCATTACAACATTAGACGGCAGAGAGTTCCATAGTCTCACTGCTCTTACAGTAAAGAATCTGCATCTGTGATTATGGCTAAACCTTCTTTCCTCCAGACGTAGAGGATGCCCCCTCGTCCCCGTCACAGGTCTAAGAGTAAAAAGATCATTAGAAAGGTCTTTGTACTGTCCCCTCATATATTTGTACATTGTAATAAGATCACCCCTAAGCCTTCGTTTTTCCAAACTAAATAACCCCAAGTGTAATAACCTGTCTTGGTATTGCAGACCCCCCAGTTCTCTAATAACCTTGGTCGCTCTTCTCTGCACTAAAGTAAACCTTTCTTCTGCTTTTCATCCCCAGACTAATGGACAGACAGAACGAACCAATCAGACCCTGGAGCAGTATCTCCGCTGTTTTATCTGCCACCTACAGGATGATTGGGTGGATCTACTTCCACTGGCTGAGTTCTCTTATAACAACTCTCAGAGCGCCTCCACTAAGCAGTCTCCTTTTTACTCCAATCTAGGTTATCATCCTAACATTCTTCCTCGATTTCCCATAGATACGCCCTTGCCGGCAGTGGCTGAAAGAATCACTTCTTTACAAAAGAATATGGATCTTCTAAAGGAAAATCTAGAATTGGCTCAGGAAAGGTACAAGAAAGCAGCAGATAAATTTTGTAAACCTGCACCAGCTTTCAAGGTAGGAGATTTGGTCTGGCTGTCAACCAGAAATCTTAAATTAAAGATTCCATCGTCTAAATTGGGACATAAGTACATTGGACCTTATAAGATCAATAAGATTATAAGTGCTGTTGCTTGTCGTCTTCAACTGCCCAGAACTATGAGAATCCACCCTGTCTTTCATGTATCCCTACTAAAGGCTGCAACACCCAATACGTTTCCTGGACGTTTTTCTCCTTGCCCTGACCCAGTGCTGGTCGATGGTCAGGAAGAATTTATGGTGGAAAGGATTCTAGATTCCAGGATGTACAGAAATCAGTTGCAATATTTGATTAAATGGCAGGGCTACCCAGTGGAGGACAACTCATGGGAACCAGTCAATAATGTAAATGCTCCTCGCCTGCTCCGCCAGTTTCATCAGAGGTACCCTGACAAGCCTGGTCTGAGGTCATCCGGAGGTTGTCCCTAAGGGGGGAGTAATGTAAGGTTCTTTGTCTCTGTTGACATGTTCCTTGAAACTCAGTTTTTCGTCGGCCATTTTGCTTTCTGTCTTTCTGCAGCTCTTGCCCTCAGTTAATATGGAGTTTCCAGTTTTCATGTTCCCGCCCTGATTCTTCCCTCTTGCTTCTTAAGCAGCCTCAGCTGAACAATCAGTGCTCCTGAATCAAGCCTCAGTCAGTCTGTGACCTGACTCCTGGAAGCCTTGGACTTGTACTCCAGCTATTCCCTACTGAGGAACCTTGGAACACTTTTGGACTCTGGAAACCTGCTGTTTGGTGAATCCATGTTTGCAGAGGAATTACGGTACAGAGAAGAGATCCTGAACCTGCTTTGGAGATTTATTGTAGTGCTTGAAGTTACTCTGGCCTGCTGTGTCTCCTGTCGCTGTTCCTGCAAACTGTGTGAACTTTTCAGCATGCTTGTATGAAGTAATACAAGTCATTTCATTTCAACCTATGTCTCCTGTGTTTTCCTCGCACCCAAGCACAAGACGCTATAGGAACTGTACACTATACATGACACTATGCCTGATGAAGAGACCTGAGTAGTCTCGAAAGCTTGCAATTTGTTACCATCTTTTCAGTTAGCCATTAAAAGGTATCAACCACTGAGGACTCTCAACTCTAAATATTTTTCCCACCCTCATAGATATTTTGCTTGATGATACTCCAAAGGTTCTCTATAGGGTTGAGGTCAGTGGAAGATGGTGGACATACCATGAGTTTATCTCCTTTTATGCCCATAGCAGCCAATGACTCAGAGGTATTCTTTGCAGCATGAGATGGTGCATTGTCATGCATGAAGATGATTTTGCTCCTGAAGGCACGTTTCTGCTTTTTATACCATGGAAGAAAGTTGTCAGTCAGAAACTCTACATACTTTGCAGTTGTCATTTTCACACCTTCAGGAACCTTAAAGGGCCCTACCAGCTGTTTCCCTATGATTCCGGCCCAAAACATGACTCCTCCACCTCCTTGATTACGTCGCAGCCTTGTTGGGACATGGTGGCCATCCACCAACCATTCATCTGGACCATCCAGGGTTGCTCGACACTCATCAGTAAACAAGACTGTTTGAAAATTAGTCTTCATGTATGTCTGGGCCCACTGTAACCGTTTCTGCTTGTGAGCACTGTTTAGGGGTGGCCGAATCGTAGGTTTATGCACCACAGCAAGCCTTTGAAGGATCCCACACCTTGTGGTTCGAGGGACTCCAGAGGCACCAGCAGCTTCAAATATCTGTTTGCTGGTTTGTAATGGCTTTTTAGCAGCTGCTCTCTTAATCCGATGAACTTGCCTGGCAGAAACCTTCCTCATTCTGCCTTTATCAGCACGAACACGTCTGTGCTCAGAATCAGCCACAAATCTCTTAACAGTACGATGATCACGCTTAAGTTTTCAGGAAATATGTAATGTTTTTATCCCTTGACCAAGGCATTGCACTATTTGATGCTTTTCAGCAGCAGAGAGATCCTTTTTCTTTCCCATGTTATGTGAGACAGTGAGAGTATGTGTGTTGAATGGGGTGTACATTTCACCTAGATACTGTGCTGACTGGTATAAGGGAAATGTATGGCTTTGTAAACCTAGTGGTAGAGAAAGGTCACTACACCTTACATTCAGTACACACTTGCAGCTCAGGCCTGAAACCACTCAGCTGTTAATTAGGAGACCAGAAGTAGGTGTCTGCGAACACAGACGGAGAGCTCGCTTAGTCTGGACAAGGAGTCCAGGCACAAGAAGGAGTCTCCAGGAGTTTGAGCTGTCTCAGTCTGGGTGCTCGATGTACCCCGGACACAGGAGTAGTCTCTGTGAGAATCCATGCGGATAGCTGCTGAATAGGAGGGGAGCTCTCTCAAGTCTGGACGTTGAAGGTGCCTTCAGACACAAGGAGGAGACTCTGTGAAACTCCATTCTGGTAAATGCTGAACATATGTGTTGTTTTGGCCCAGGCTGTTAGAGTCTGGACCCGGATAGATAGGGAAATCTATCTAAGTGTAGTAAGTGGCTGGACAAGCCCAGGTCTTATGTTTATGATTTGGTTTTGATTATGTTCTGTTGGCTGTAGACTTTAATAAAACTGGTTGCGGCCAGTTTTTACCAGAACTGCTGTCTGAATGAACTGTTTCCGTGCCACTCCGTCTACCCGGACGGCGATCCTAGAGCTATATCCCCTGAAAAGCTTACAATTGGCGGAGAATGCTGGGGCAGCACAGTGGCTGATACAATTGGTGCTAGAATGTGCGTGCAGCACAGTGGCGAGAGACAGCAATAAAAGGTGAAGTCTGTTGAAGCAGCAGCAGAGAAAAAAAAGTGTGTCAGCAAAAGAAACGTCTGTTGGAGCAGTCTTAAAGAGACAGTAGCCCTAATAGAGTTTGCAAAGAAAAAAAAAAAAGTGTCTGCACAGCAAAGCTGAATTTTCTGTGGAAAAGACTGTGGAGTGTGTATGTCTTGAGTGAAGACTGCCGTTGTTGAGACAGAGAAGTCTGACAGCATGGATGACAGCATGGAGGCGCTGTTTGAACAAATGGCGCAAGTTAATGTGCAACATAAGACTGCCGTGGTTGAGACAGATAAGTCCGGCAGTATGGAGGAGCTCGTTGAGTACCTGGTCCAGGCCCAGCGAAGCATGGAGCAGCAATTCCTGCAGCAGCAGCAGGAGAATAACCGGTTGTTTTTTGAGCAGGTTGCAGCACTACAAAAGACTTGCAGCGCATCGTCCCAAAGTAATGTTGCAAAGTCACCTGCATTGTCCGCTGTAAAGAAGGCGGTTAAGACGGTCCCTGAAAAAGATGACACCTCGTGATGATGTGGAGGTATATCTCACTAGGTTTGAGGGACTGGCAGAGAAGGAGAATCTGCCCCTATCTGAATGGGCCATGATGGTCGCATCCTATCTGATTGGAGAACCCCAAAGGGCCTATGCTGACCTGAGCGAGCAGGACAGCCAAGACTATGCCAAGCTGAAAGCGGAGATTCTTACCCGGCTGGGTGTTACGGTGACAGCCCGTGCCAGGGGAGTTTATGACTGGAAATGCAGTTGGGAGTCTGCAGTCAGCAAACCTGATTATGGAGTTAAAAAGGTGATAGTGAACCGCTACACCCGAGCATGTCCTCCTGAGGTACAGCCAGAGGTCGGACAAGGAGACCACCAGGACGCCAATCGTCTGGTCAGCCTGATGGAGAAGGCCTTCGCCAGCAAAGACTGTCTCCGTGACCAGGCGTCTGAGAGGTCGTCACTTCAGAGTTCCCGGACGCTGAACTCTCGCGGTAAGAGCGTTCCAGCTGTTGGGGACATGGGGTATGCTGATAAGCGGGTTCAGGCCCGAGGGGACATGTGGGTGGAAAAGTGTGATGGACAGTGTTGGAGATGTCGTGAAATTGCAGCCAACTGTCCAATAGAGGGGGAGCCTATGTATTGTGATGTTGGCAGATCCCTCTCTCTCTGCGCAGAACCTGTGTGTGTGTGTCCACCTCAGCCGAAGAGACTGGACCACAGGTGTGCACGGTGGTTGTAAATGACTGCCCAGCACAGGCCCTCTTGGACTCAGAGAGTCCAGTGACTTCCGTATGTGAAGCCTGATTGATAGGGACTTCATCCCTGATAAGCACCTGAGTATGGTGTGCATCCATGGAGACACCAAAGTCTACCCAGAGACTGCCGTGGACTTGGTCCCCAAACTCGGGGAGGTTTCATATGAAGTGGGGGTAGTGAAGAACCTGGTGCAACCCGTTATATTGGGTAATGACTTTCCCCGATCTAAGGATCTCTGGGGGAAAAATGTTTCTGATGGACAGTGTGATGAAGCTCCTACTGAGGGTGCGCAGTCCCGAGGGGCGGAACACAATGCTAGTGGGCCGTTAAACTTATGTGATAATGATGATGATGATGATGATGATGATGATGATGATGATGATGATGATGATGATGATCATGATAATGATGATGACCATGATAATGATGCTGATGCTGATAATGATAATGATGATGATCATGATAGTGATGATGATACTGATCATAATCATGATAATGATATTGATAATAATGATGACTGTGATAGTGATGAAATTCCTTTGCAGGTGATGTTGGGAGACGAGGATGGTGGTTCTCGGGAACCGAGTGTCCCTGACTTACCTGTGTCCTGTGACAATTTTGAGAGTGAGCAGTGGCGAGACTCCCTCTTAAAATGGCCCAGGAAAATATAATTGTTCTAAATGAGGTTTCCCAAGAGCCTGGCTCTGAGGAGAGGTTTCCTCATGTTGCCATAAACACTCACCTGTTGTATAGGGACACTGAAGTCCAGGGAGAGATCGTGAGCCAGCTCCTAGTACCTGAGCTATATAGAGGTATAGTGCTGGGGTTGTCACATAGTCACATACTTGAGGGACCAGATGGTGAAGTTAATGTTGTGGATGACATGTTAACTAAGGTTCCAGATCAGGATGTGAATGAGAATGAATTATATACCCCTGAAAGTGAGCAGGATGAGAATGAGAATGAATTGTATAACCCTGAAAGTGAGCCGGATGTGGCTGAGAAAAAGGGGTCAGACAGGGATAGTGGTAGTGATAGTGAATCATCTGTTGACAATCAAGCAACCAGTGCAAATGAGGAAGGCATGGTAGCAGAGGAGGTTGAGAGTCCTGAGAGGAAGGCTGATGCTGACCTTGCAGCCGGACAGAAGATGGCATCTGAAGATGTTTTACAGTTGGCCGGTTCCTGGCGAAGACTAGGGTGAAAGGAGGAGAGCTGAGCTTTAAAGGCAGGACTCTGAAACTGAACACAGCACAAGTGAATGCTGTTGAAGATGAGAAGTTATCAATGTATGGTATGGAGCTGCATCATGCCCAGGACTCTGAAGGTAATGTTGCAGAGGTGGAAAAAGCCATGGAAGTGGTGGTCACCAAGCCAGATGCCTCATCAGAAGCTGAGGTCTCAAGTGAAGCTGTGAGGAGCAAGACTGAAGATATGGGGACTGACTCTGTCCAGGAATCTGTTTCTGCCGAAGACAGCGGTGTCGACGGGTTACGGTCCGGATCAGTAGCTGCAACTCGTGAAGCTCAGGCTGGAAGTTCGGCGCCCGGAGCCCCAGCAGTGTTCCCGAGTGATACCAAGGAATCTGGATAAATCACAAGATGAGATTTTTGAGACATCAGGCTGGCATTGGTGAGCTCAAGCGCACTTTCATGGAGTCTACAGTACATCGGAGCCACGTCCCAACAAATGGGAAAAGCGGTGTGTCACTCCGTTGCCGCTGCAGACACACGGGAGCTCAGATGGGATGCAGAACGTGGTGGAAGAGAAGAATCCGGCGGGTTCTGAGTATACAGATGCAGCTATCAAGGAGAACTTGAGAGCTGGAATAAATGGAGATATTGGAGACCATAATGATGTGACTGAAGAGGTAGAATGTAAGACTGACGGTAGGGCTTCTGAGCATGTTCTACCAGAAGAGCCTGAAGAAGGGGCCGAAGACATAAAGGACGTCCAACAGGTACCAGATGAATTGATTACTTCTCAGAAAAAAATCCAAACTGTGATGGAGTGTGATGAAAGCCATGAGCATCTTCGTGAGAAAGTCAATGAAGTAAAAGGAAGAATACAGGGAATCTCTTCGTTACAAGAGCAAATGCTGCTCAATAAGTCTAAGGCTCTATATAAGAATACTGTTGGCACGGTAGAACATTACAATTCAGCTGGAGACTTAGCGGATGAATTATGTGTACTGCAAAAGAAAAACGTTCTGCTCCTTCTACAGTCCCAATCATTTGAACAGAGTAGCTTAAAATGGTCAGAGACCATGGCAGAGGAGCTTAAGGTCTGTGAAATAGACTTTATGAGTCAACCGATATTCAAGAAAATAGATGTGCTAAAGAGGGTTCAAGGGAACTAGAGAAAAGTAAAAAAAACCCTATACCTTCTGTGATAGTTGGTGACACATGGTCAGTGCACCAAGGACAGGAGGTACGTGAGTTTCTGAGGAAGAGTCAGCAGAAGTGTTCTGATGTGCCGGGTCGTACTTCTCTGGCCAGGCACTATATCGAAATTGAGCCCGGCCCTAAGGTCAAGATGAAACCGTGCAGGATACCCGAGGCCCGCAGAGAGCATAGGCCTGGGAGGGTACAGGGTAGTGCGGATGCTTCAGATGAAGAGAAAGCTGATGTTGGCTATGGCTCAGGTGAAGATACAGATGACAGTAGTGAAGATGAAGTTGATGAAGGCCATGACTGGTCCAGAGTTCACTGTCTCTTTTGGATTGTTGACCAGCCCTCCGGTCTGGATGACCAGCCCTCCGATCTGGAGAAGTGGGGGGGGGGTAAGTGAGACAGTGAGAGTATGTGTGTTGAATGGGGTGTACATTTCACCTAGATACTGTGCTGACTGGTATAAGGGAAATGTATGGCTTTGTAAACCTAGTGGTAGAGAAAGGTCACTACACCTTACATTCAGTACACACTTGCAGCTCAGGCCTGAAACCACTCAGCTGTTAATTAGGAGACCAGAAGTAGGTGTCTGCGAACACAGACGGAGAGCTCGCTTAGTCTGGACAAGGAGTCCAGGCACAAGAAGGAGTCTCCAGGAGTTTGAGCTGTCTCAGTCTGGGTGCTCGATGTACCCCGGACACAGGAGTAGTCTCTGTGAGAATCCATGCGGATAGCTGCTGAATAGGAGGGGAGCTCTCTCAAGTCTGGACGTTGAAGGTGCCTTCAGACACAAGGAGGAGACTCTGTGAAACTCCATTCTGGTAAATGCTGAACATATGTGTTGTTTTGGCCCAGGCTGTTAGAGTCTGGACCCGGATAGATAGGGAAATCTATCTAAGTGTAGTAAGTGGCTGGACAAGCCCAGGTCTTATGTTTATGATTTGGTTTTGATTATGTTCTGTTGGCTGTAGACTTTAATAAAACTGGTTGCGGCCAGTTTTTACCAGAACTGCTGTCTGAATGAACTGTTTCCGTGCCACTCCGTCTACCCGGACGGCGATCCCAGAGCTATATCCCCTGAAAAGCTTACAGTTACTTGAAAACTCTGGCCTGCTTAATAGTGTGGAACATCCAGTTTTCCTTTTATTGGGCTTGCATGGAAAACTAATTATCACAGGTATCTGATATTGATTTCAGTGATCCAAAGAACCCTGAGACACAATACCATCAATGGGTTTCATTTACAAAAAAAAAACAAAAAATGCTATGACACTTAAAACCAATTTGCATAATAATTTGGAACATAGTGTAAAGCCGGAGCATCAGGAACAGGTTTTGTCTTACATTGCCGAAACAGCCTCCAGCTCTATCCCCTCCTCTTCTGAAGCTTCAAAAACTCAAAGCACTGAGTAGTCAGTGCATGCTTCTGGTCAGGAACAACCCCTTTCCTTGTGTCCTTCACCCCCACCAAAAGTGAAGGATGCGGCAGGCCACACTTCAAATTACTCCATGGAGCTCTTTTCTCATACCATGCCTGGGTTATCAAGTCAAATCCTGAATTCCCCAGTCCAAGATGAATCTGACATGGAGTGCACTGATGCACAGCCACTGCTATATGATTCTACTGGTACATTCACCCAGAGCACTACATTGCCCTCGCAGTCTACTGAGACAGAATGTGCCCCTGATGAAACTCAGGTGCCCCTTCCTGCATACTATACCATCTTATACGGTGACACAGAGGAAGGTGCAGATAAAATTGAAGAGGAGGTGATGGATAACCCAGTTGTTTACCCGGATTGGCATCCAGTGGGGGAAGAGGGTGCCGCTGGCTATAGCTCAGAAGAGGAGAAGGATCCGCAGCAGGTATCGACATCGCAGCTGGGGTTATCTGGCAGGCCCATAGCAGTCCAAAAAGGTGTTAAAAAAACAAAAAGAGTTGCAGGACAGCTTAGCCAGACGGTCAAATTAGCAAAGCGTGCAAGCCCTGAAAATTTATACCATAGTAGGAAAAGTGCAGTGTGGCACTTTTTTGACCAAAATCCTATTGATGAGGCAAAGGTTATCTGTAAGAAGTGCGGAAGGACCTTTAGCTGAGGGAAAAATCTCAGAAATTTGAATACCAGTTGCATGCTTAGACATTTAATGAACATGCACTTGCAAGCGTGGACGGACTACAAAACCTCAAGTAGCACATGTGCACCTGCTCCGACTGAAGTTAGCCAGCAACGCTCCGTCGCTTCCCCCCACTGTAAGCCCACCGGTTAGCACATCACCAGTATGAAATGTTGAGGTGTCGTCGCAAGGCCAAAGCAGTCAGGGAATCACAATGTTTTTGCAATGAAGGACTGAATCTAGGCCATCACCACCACCACCATCACCAACCCTCTCTCAGTCCGTCATGTCCACCGCTAGTTCCCCCATATGCAGCTCTCAAGTCCAGCTCACCCTAGCAGACACTCTGAGTAGGACAAGAAAGTACTCAGCCTCTCATCCGCGTACACTGGCTTTGGTTGAAAGCGCAGCATTCAGAGAACTCATGGCCTACGCTGTCCCACGCTATGACCTACCCAGTCGGCACTTCATTTCTCGAAAAGCCATCCCTGCCCTCCACCTGCATGTGAAAGACTGCATTGTCCATGCACTCAAACAATCAGTGAGTGGAAAGGTGCACCTCACAACAGATGCATGGGCCAGTAGGCATGGCCAGGGTCGTTACGTGTCCATCACTGCGCACTGGGTTAATGTGGCAGATGCAGGGTCCACAGGGGACAGCGGCGGTGGGACAGTGCTGCCTAGTCCACAGTATAGGCAACAGTTGGCTGTAGGCATTCGACGCTCCTCCTCCTCCAGAAGCAAAGCTCATCGACAGAGCGCAGTCGCACGAGCACTCCATCCGCAGCTGCCACTGTTGCACACGAGGTGTCCCACTATCGAACAGCTAGTGGTAAGCGTCAGCAGGCTGTTTTAAAAATAATGTCTTTGGGCGACAACAGACACACCGCGGAGGTACTGGACGACTACTTGAGCGAGAAACTGAGTCATGGCTGGGCAGTCTACATCTTGAGCCAGGCAAGGTAGTCAGTGATAACGGCCATAATTTTGTGGCGGCCATAGCCCTGGAAAAACTCAGACACATACCTTGCCTGGCTCACACCTTGAACCTGGTGGTGCAGTGCTTCTTAAATAATTATCTGGAGTTAACAGCCCTGCTACATAAAGTGCGAAGACTGTGCTCTCACATCCGTCGCTCGCCCGTAGACTCCAGTCGTATGCAGAGGCTGCAGCGATTGCTCCACCTCCCCAAGCACCGCCTAAACATAGACGTTGCAACAAGGTGGAACTCCTCCATGCACATGGTTGAGAGGCTGTGCGAACAGAGGCAGACTGTAATGCATTTATGGGAGGATACACGGGCAGGCAGTTTGAGGGCAGACATGGAGTTGTCGGGTATGCAGTGGTCAAAGCTGAAAGACCTCTGTAAAGTCCTTCAGTCTTTTGAGGAATGTACACGGCTGGTAAGCGCAGACGACGTCATCATAAGCATGAGCATCCCACTTATGCGTCTGCTCATGCAAACGTTGATGCACATTAAGGATCAGGCGTCTGCAGCGGAGGAGGAAGAGGAGGAGGGAAGCCTTGATGACAGTCAGCCATTGTCTGCTCTGGGAACTGTCCTGGACGAGGAGGAGGAGGATGGGGGGGTGTTAGGGCTGGCGGAACGCACAAAATAAATATAAATAATAAGTGCGTTCGCTGTTATGTTTTGGTAGCTGAGGAGAGCAGGCAAAAACGGCAATACACCAGAGAGGTTGGAATCTACTGGATTGCAGTACCCTGACTAACCACCACAACTAAAGGCAGCCGTGGAGCGTTCCTACGTTGGTCCTAGATGTCTCCTCACAGCCTGAGAGGATAACTACACCTAAAGATAGAAAGAGGAAAGCTATCTGCCCCGGAGCAGATCCCCAAAGAACATAGGAAGCCCCCAAACATGTAATGGCGGTTAGACAAGAGGAAATACAGACACAGACAGAAAATAGTATGAGCAAACGTTGGGGCCCAATCTGCCTAGACAGAAACAGATAGGAAGGATACTTACTGCAATCCAAAAAACACTAAAAAAAAAAACCAACGCTACTAATTGCAAAAACACCTGAGATCACACGACCTCTACCACCTAAATTAGTTCTCTGGTGTAACAAAACTCAGCTGCAGCCACTGAAAAAACTGGAAAAGGCAAATGAACAAACAACAGTGGCTCCAGAGGAACCGAGAGGGGCCCAAGCCCCCCGGGGAGGGGAACCTGGCCAACTTCACAGAAATGCAGAGAAAAATGCAAATGGAAAGCACAAAAACAAAAAACAGAAAATATCTTATCTGAGAGCAGGAGAAGAGGCAAGACTCAGCAAGCTTCCAAGTGAACCAGGAAACAACGTTAAGACAGGAACAATTGATCACCGGCAACCATGATGGGGGGAAACCTCCCTTATATCCATCCAGTCTGTAATTCCTGATTGCCAATCCTCATTGAATGGTTCAGTACTGTTTGTAACCACCAGAGGGAGCTTCTGCTCAGAATTCATTTCTAAAACATTCATAACAGTTCGCAGCCCGGGGTCCACCGTGCAGGCAGAGCCTGCTGCTAGTAGGATGAACTGTGTGAACTCTGTTACTTCACAGAGTCGCAACTATGGACACTGTGGCCCTATATGGCGGTATAAGCAAACTCTGTTACGCCACAGAGTCGCTAAGGTAGAAACACAGAAAGATGGACTGTGTCCTGTTAACTCCACAGGTATGCACAGACAACTGCTGTGCGGACAGCAGTCCATAGTAACGCAATCAGCAACGCAATCAGACAATCTACTTACCGGAGAAGCTGGTATTCTAGGGGCTTATTTCAGCCGAGCCCTAAACACGCTGTGGTGTAGTGACCCCTGATGCAGCTAGGGGGCACTGTGTAGGCTCCTCGGGATATGCATGGAGGCATGTGATGGATGGACGTTATGTATCGCAGAGGTGGGTGGCCCTGTGATGGAAGCCTGGATATGTTTTGGTTCAGCAGAGCTATTGCTGAGAGTTGTACTATATATTGGGAGGCTTCCAGGTGACTAGGAGAGCTGGGTGGGTCCAGTCACCTACAAACCCACCCAAGGGGTATGTGTCTGAATACCTAAGATAAAACCTGTATATGGTTGTGTGTATCTGAAGGACCTGTGATGAGGTCATGATCAGGTGACCTAACCATGTGATCCTGACCTCACCTGTGGGCGGGGTTATGCCTATGTAATGGAGTGTGCTTGGCACCTGGGAGAGAGTGTGTGGGAGTCTGCCAGTGTGGACAGACTTCCATTCATCCAGGCGGGACATTACAGAGAGGTCTCTGTGACTGAGGAGTGAGGCTCCAGGCAGGAGCTGAAGTACTGAAGATTTGTATTGCATGTGACTGTATGGTTTATGATGTAATAAACCTAAGGACTTTTTGCATAAGAAAGTGTCTCCTGATTTGCCTCTGAAGCAGCCGAGTGAGTGAATCCTTACAATTGGTGGATGGAATGCTGGCAGCGGCCCAAGGAGCACATGTTCCAGGACTGGGAATCAGGAACCAGAGGAGGAACGGACGGTCTGTGAAAACCGTGAGTGTGACCAGTGGTCACGAATAAACTGTGGTTATGTTTATGGGGTGCCTCTGATATGAGGTATCTGAAGACGCTGTTAAGCAGTGGTGACAGACAGGAGTCTGTGTTATGTTGACCGGGGTCATTGAAAATGGAGAAAAAGCATGCTGATAGGATACCTCAGAGGAGGTGTCCGGAAAATCTCTCTGGCCGAGAGTGTAACAGACAGGAGTCTGTATTGTACTGACGGGTCAGTGGAAAACTGTTTTTTTTTCTCTGTGGGATTCCTCTGAGAGGAGGTCTCCAGGAACCTGTGTGGCTGACGCCAACAGGGGACGGTCTTGACAACCGTGTTATGCTGGTCGGGATCAGTGAGAAGAATTATTGAAAGACTGTTTTTTTTCTTCCTTTGTTGGATGCCTCTGAAAGGAGGTGTCCGGAAAATCTCTCTGGCTGAGAGTGTAACAGACAGGAGTCTGTGTTGTGCTGACGGGTCAGTGAGAAACTGTTTTTTTTTTTCTGGAACACGTGTGAGGTGTTTGCTGTGGCTCGGAGGAGTCATGAAGGTGACAAGCGGCTGGCTGTGACTCGTGGGGTCACGAAGGTGACAAGCGGCAAGACAGCGCAGCGTGCAGAGACTTGTGGTAGCAGGAGCTACAGTGACTGTTGCAGCAAGAAGTTCTGCAGCAGCCGGAGCTGCAGTAACAGCCACAGCAGCTTAGGAGTAGCATCTGAAGGTGCTGGTTGTTGGTGGCTGCAACGGAAGCGGTGGCAGTACCAGCAGGAGCTGGTGTGGGAAAAAAGGACAGTGTGAACCGAGGCACACGAACTCTTAAAGGGCCAGTACACGCCCTAAGTGAAAGTCACTGTCTAAGGGTACTGTGTGGACTGGGGCCTGTAAGAGCCATGATGTGTACCCCAGTGTTGGGTGGTGTCCCTAGAGGGGGAGGAGTCCCAAAAGGGGGGCGGCAACCCAAAATTGGGATGGCGGTCCAAAAGGGGGCGGAATCTCAAAAGGGGGTGGTAACCCAAATTGGGATGGTGGCCCGGAAGGGGGCGGAGTCCCAAAAGGGGGTGGCAAAACAAAAAGGGGTGGCACCGGTTTTCTTAGTGGACATATCTGAGAAACAGCGGTGTGGGTGTTATACGTATTCCGCATGTGGCATAGACTTCCCATTTGATAACAGCCCACAGGTGTGTACTGTAATGTTACATAGGGAAGGAGTCTCTGGACAGTTGGACTCAAAGAGTCAGGTGACTCTGAAAGGAACTCCGCTAGTTCTCTGTCTGACCGAGAAAAAGGTCCAGGTGTGCTGCATCCACGGGCTCACTGTGGACTATTTGGTAGACAGGGTGATGCTTGAGATGTCCACAAGTGTCGAGGATCAAGATGGCGGTGTCGTCGCTGTTATCTAGTTAACCCTTTCCTCCTCGGAATGTGGTACCAGAGAGAATAAGACACAGACCAAAGTGTGCGTCAATAGACTCTACTCTTTATTGCTAACGAAGGGGCTTATATACACCCCTGAAGCAGGAAGCGGAATTACCATATATGGCAGTTAATACAACTTATCATTAAAGCACGTAACATACTGTTTTTTTTTTTACCAAACTTTCCATCCTTGCCTTTAGCCCCTGATTTCGGCTCCTAGCACAGAGTATCTCTTCAGCTCAGGGGGAGTATTATCTCAAAGAAGGAACATTCTTTTCTTATCTTCCCTTCTGCTATGCCTCAGCTTCCCAAGGCCTTCTGAAGAAATGCTGAATTAACTCTAACATCCCCTCCTTTTGTTCCTTCATTTGATCAATACACATCTTCATACCTCCTCTTTGTCCTAGTACATCGTCTAATACACATCAAACAAATTTTAAAAACTAAATAGATAGCAAGACATATCAATAAAACCTGTAGGCCAGCTTGTATTATCCCAGTCAGCCATCCCCCTATGCCTTTGAACCAATTTGCGGGGTTAAGAAAGGAGAAAGTATTTGCCCACCATGAATCTTGATTCTTCTGATTTGACTCATCATATAGTTTCCTTAACTTTATGACATCCTCTAGCTTATGTTTAAGGGTTAAAACACTAGAATTATCAATATAATGACAACATGCAGGTTCAATAATCTGGCACATCCCTCCTTGAGCTGCAGTCAGGCAATCTAACACGAGGGTATGTTGGTTAGTAACAATAATTAACTGGTTCTGTACTGCAAGGGACCCATTCATGATATCTAAAATATCCCATATTTGATCATCTAGGTAGATAAATAATGCACTGAAAAATTTATTTGCTATCCCCATCTCCACTATGTGTGGTCTCCCATTTGGGCGAGGTCTATTGTCTGCAGATCGTTTATGTAATGTACAAATCCAACCGTTTGCAACAGGTTGGTTATGTTCTTTCAGTCCATCCACTAAAGCTAAGTGGTGTCTAATGAACCTGTTATCATCACCATTTACACGGCTAAGTCTGTTCCAAGCATCCGTTACTGCAAGGATGCAAGCAAATGTCATTAGTAGCATCATTCCTCTTCTGGAGGCTCTCCAAGGATCTTCTTACAATGCGATGCGTGAATCCAAGTTTCCTTGCCTTGTAGCTTGACTGCGGTACTTGTCGTCAGTAGAACTTGAAAAGGTCCATCAAATCTCGGATCCAGACTCTTTCTCACGTGTCTTTTAATGACAACCCAGTCTCTGGGCTGCAGGCTGTGACTCCCAGGATCCTGGTTCGGATCTGGAAGAGAACTGAAGACATTATCATGTACTTTTTTAAGTCTTTTATGCAAATCCCTTACATATGAGCTTAATACATGGTTACTCATCTCCAGTGCTTGGGGAAAGAAACATCCTAAGCTAGGCACTTTGCCAAATAGTACTTCATACGGAGAAAGTCCAGTTTTTCTATTTGGAGTGTACCTTACTGAGTATAGGGCTAATGGTAAACATTCAGGCCAAGATTTCCTGTTTCAGCCATGGCCTTTTGAATTTTTAACTTCAATGTCCCATTTAGTCTTTCTACTTTCCCACTGCTTTGTGGGTGATATGGGTGTGGAAAGCTTGTTGAATTCCCAGAGCTGTCAAGACTTCATTCATTATTTCACCTGTGAAATGTGTACCTCTGTCACTTTCGATCACCTCTGGTACTCCATACCTGCACACCACCTCCGCAAGCAGCTTCTTTGCGGTTGCCGCAGCCGTAGCCTTGGCAATCGGGAAAGCCTCCGGCCAACCTGAGAATAAATCAATACAGACCAACACGTACTCCCATGACCCTGATTTTTGGCAGCTGAATATAATCAATCTGCAGTCTCTGGAAAGGATAGAGGGGTCGAGGGGTGTGTTTGGGTGGTGTCTTGACTACCCTTCCCTGATTATGTGTAGCACATACCATGCATCCCTGGATCAAACCTTCTATACAGGTGGAAAAGCCTGGTGCCACCCAATGCTTCTGCATGACGCTCATTACAGCAGTTTTGGACTGGTGGGTTGGCCCATGTAACATCTGGGCGACCGCAGGGTACAACGCCCTTGGAAGGCATCGACGCATCCCTCTTCCCCATACCCCATTTGCTTCATTCAGACATGCACCTTCTTTTTCCCACTTTTCTACTTCCTCCTGGCGCAACTGAGTCTGCATCTGGGATAAGGCATCCTCCGACACAAAGGGATTTTTGGGAGCGCTTACCTGGTGCATCGTTACCCCTTGGAGTGGTCTACTGGCTGCTGTTTTTGCTGCTGCATCGGCCATTGCGTTTCCTTTACTCACCTGATCAGTGCGTCTGGTATGTGCTTTAACTTTTATGACAGCTACCTCTTTTGGTAATTGTAATGCATCAATTAACTGCTGGACTGCATCAGCATTTTTAATGGGATGTCCTGCTGCCGTCAGGAATCCTCTAGATTTCCAAATTGGACCAAAATCATGAGCTATACCGAATGCGTATCTAGAATCTGTGTAGATGTTAACAATTCTACCTTCAGCTATCTTACAGGCCTCGGTCAGAGCCTTAAGTTCAGCCTCCTGGGCCGACTGATGTGGGAGCATTGGTTCTGCGTTGATTACTGCATTCAGGGAGACGATGGCATACCCAGTGTGGAAGGTACCTGAGTCATCTTGGTGGCGATATCCATCTACAAAAAATTCAAAATCAGCATTAAGTCTTTCAGTTTCAAACACTGTGGGTAGGCCTGCTGTTTCCTGTGCCATAAGCTGAACACAATCATGAGGAATCTCCTCTCTTGGATCTTCTTTGTACAATACCGTACCTGACCCCTCCTTTAGATCCGAGAGAGGTAACAATGTGGCAGGATTAAGTGTGGTACATCTCTGCAAAGAAACATTTGGAGGCATTAAAAGTGCACATTGCAATCGAAGGTGACGTGCAGCTGAAAGGTGTGCCGGTTGCACCTGGTTCAGTATGGTGTATACATCATGAGGTGTAAGTACTGTCAATGTGTGGCGCCCTGAGGGTCCAGTCACCACAGAGATGTTGCATCGCACCCAGCGGTGTGACACCTGACTCTCAGGTAAGAGGGAAGCACCCCATTGACTCCATCACCGCATCCACACACATCATGCGAGTGCTGAGCTTCAGGCTGGTTAGTAAAGGGTGTAGAGTTGGGTGCGTGGAGCTAGCTGCAGCATGAGGCAGCTGCGTGTTAGATTAGAGTTCAGTCAGAGACAGGCGGGCAGTGTGTGGGTACTGCCCGTCCTGCAGCTCCTCTGTAGTTTACCTCAGAGGGCCTTGCTGAAGGAAGCGAATGGGTCCTGGGCTGAGACAGCGATTGAAGCTGTGCCCTCATCCTTGGAGAAGGAAGGACCAGGTAAAACATCGGGGAGACGGTTCCCAGACTAGTGGGTCAGTTCATCGCCATTAGTAAACACCGCATCTAGTGGGACTCTCTAAGAGCCACTAGCTACCATAATCTCGTCCGGAGGCAGCCTAGGGATCAAGTACGTCCAGGCATCCGACGGTGTTCCGGTCTCCGTGAAGAGGAGAGCAGGTCCCCGGGACATCGGGTCGTACCTGTAAACTGAAAGGATCCAATACTGCCTCGCTGAGGGCTCTGTGGTAGGGAGGTGCAGGGAGAAGTAAGGAGTATTGCACACAACGCCGGAAAGGTACATAAAAGGGAGTCTTTGGAAGTGTGACCAATTTACCTGAGGGTTACTGGACTACTCACTGGAAGGACACAGTGCCCGGCTGGAATCTGTATGATCAACAGACTGTGAGTAAACCCTTGAAACTGCATAAGAACTGTTTCCTGTCTGATTACTCTGTCGCATACTCCACTCTGCTACATCCCTCTGCACCATTACTTTACCTTTTCATCTACCTGCCCTGGGAGGACCCAGTCTTGCCTGTAGAAGACTTTACACCAAGCTGCACAACACCATCCCTCCCAGAGGACTCATGTATAGTGTACAGTTCCTATAGCGTCTTGTGCTTGGGTGCGAGGAAAACACAGGAGAACAGGTTGAAATGAAATGACTTGTATTACTTCATACAAGCATGCTGAAAAGTTCACACAGTTTGCAGGAACAGCGACAGGAGACACAGCAGGCCAGAGTAACTTCAAGCACTACAGTAAATCTCCAAAGCAGGTTCAGGATCTCTTCTCTGTACCGTAATTCCTCTGCAAACATGGATTCACCAAACAGCAGGTTTCCGGAGTCCAAAAGTGTTCCAAGGTTCCTCAGTAGGGAATAGCTGGAGTACAAGTCCAAGGCTTCCAGGAGTCAGGTCACAGACTGACTGAGGCTTGATTCAGGAGCACTGATTGTTCAGCTGAGGCTGCTTAAGAAGCAAGAGGGAAGAATCAGGGCGGGAACATGAAAACTGGAAACTCCATATTAACTGAGGGCAAGAGCTGCAGAAAGACAGAAAGCAAAATGGCCGACGGAAAACTGAGTTTCAAGGAACATGTCAACAGAGACAAAGAACCTTACATTACTCCCCCCTTAGGGACAACCTCCGGATGACCTCAGACCAGGCTTGTCAGGGTACCTCTGATGAAACTGGCGGAGCAGGCGAGGAGCATTTACATTATTGACTGGTTCCCATGAGTTGTCCTCCACTGGGTAGCCCTGCCATTTAATCAAATATTGCAACTGATTTCTGTACAACCTGGAATCTAGAATCCTTTCCACCATAAATTCTTCCTGACCATCGACCAGCACTGGGTCAGGGCAAGGAGAAGAACGTCCAGGAAACGTATTGGGTGTTGCAGCCTTTAGTAGGGATACATGAAAGACAGGGTGGATTCTCATAATTCTGGACAGTTGAAGACGACAAGCAACAGCACTTATAATCTTATTGATCTTATAAGGTCCAATGTACTTATGTCCCAATTTAGACGATGGAATCTTTAATTTAAGATTTCTGGTTGACAGCCAGACCAAATCTCCTACCTTGAAAGCTGGTGCAGGTTTACGAAATTTATCTGCTGCTTTCTTGTACCTTTCCTGAGCCAATTCTAGATTTTCCTTTAGAAGATCCATATTCTTTTGTAAAGAAGTGATTCTTTCAGCCACTGCCGGCAAGGGCGTATCTATGGGAAATCGAGGAAGAATGTTAGGATGATAACCTAGATTGGAGTAAAAAGGAGACTGCTTAGTGGAGGCGCTCTGAGAGTTGTTATAAGAGAACTCAGCCAGTGGAAGTAGATCCACCCAATCATCCTGTAGGTGGCAGATAAAACAGTGGAGATACTGCTCCAGGGTCTGATTGGTTCGTTCTGTCTGTCCATTAGTCTGGGGATGAAAAGCAGAAGAAAGGTTTACTTTAATGTCCAATGCTGCACAGAAATTTTGCCAAAACCTTGAAGTGAATTGCACCCCTCGATCCGAAATGACCTCATCCGGTACTCCATGTAAGCGAAACACATTCTTAATCATCAAGTCTGATGTCTGTTTTGCAGTGGGTAAGCCGACACAAGGGATAAAATGAGCTGCCTTTGTTAGACGGTCAACCACCACTAGAATGGTGTTCTTCCTTGAGAGGTTGGTAACTCCACAATGAAGTCCATAGAAATGGATCCCCACGGGCGGGACGGGGTGGGAAGAGGTTGCAACAGACCAGTTGGTGAGGAGCGAGGTGTTTTGCATCTTGCACAGACTTCACATGAAGAGACATAGTTTAAGACATCTTTCCTGTAAGTGGGCCACCAAAAGAAACGAGAAAGAAATTCTTGTGTCTTTAGAATTCCCTATGCCCGGCTATCTTGGAATCGTGGATGAGTTGCAATACTCTCAATCTGACTGTTTCAGGTATATACAGACGTTGTCCCTGAATCCACACACCATTCTTAAAGACAAGACTTACGTCCCTTGGGGGTTGAGCCAACAAAGAATCCGCATGGTATGCTTCCTTGATGTCCTTAAGTAGGTCTTGATTATGAATCACTCCCAGGAATCTAGAGTCAGGAAGAATAGTCTTAGGAGGAGTAAGTGGACGTGTCTCTGCTGAATGAATCCTAGAGAGTGCATCAGCCTTTCCATTGCGCGATCCTGGTCTATAAGAAATGACAAAATTAAATTGGTTTAGGAAAAGATTCCAGCGAGCCTGGCGAGGAGTCAGGCACTTAGCCGACCTGATAAATTCAAGGTTACGATGGTCTGTCAGGACGACTATTTGCTGTGCAGCTCCCTGAAGAAGGTGTCTCCATTCCTTGAAGGCGGCAATAATGGCCAACAATTCTCTATTGCCCACATCGTAGTTCCTCTCAGCCGAAGACAACTGCTGGGAAAAGAAGGCACAGGGATGCAAGACATTCTTCTCACCTGTTCTCTGAGAGAGTATAGCTCCAACGGCACAGTCTGAAGCATCCACCTCTATTATGAAGGCAAGCTCGGGGTTGGGATGTACTAAGATAGGTGCGGTGGTAAATTTATCCTTTAAACAGGAAAATGCTTCCTGAGCTTGCGGGGTCCAGGAGAACCTAGACTGTTTCCGGGTAAGTTGGGTGATAGGTGACACTACCTCAGAAAAATTCTTAATGAAACGTCTATAGAAGTTGGCAAACCCGATGAAACGCTGCACCTCCTTCACATTTCTAGGAATTGGCCAATCCTTGATGGCTTGGGTCTTGCTTCCATCCATACTAATCCCTTGCGTAGATAGTACATACCCCAGAAATTGAATTTCGGTCCTATGGAATTCACATTTTTCAAGTTTGATGTAGAGATGGTTTTGTCTTAGGCATTCTAAGACCATTCTCACATGTCCATGATGTTCCTCTGTGGAGTTAGAAAAAATTAGAATATCATCCAGATAAATCACCACAGATGTATCTAGGTGTAAGGTTCTGTGTACATGTTCCTGAAACTCAGTTTTTTCGTCAGCCATTTTACTTTCTGTCTTGCTGCAGCTATCTTGCCCTCAGTCAATATGGAGTTTCCAGCTTGCATGTTCCAGCCCTGATTCTCTCCTCTTGCTTCTTAAGCAGCCACAGCTGAGCAATCAGTGCTTCAGAATCAAGCCTGCAGTGAACCTGTGACCTGACTCCTGGAAGCCTTGGATTTGTACTCCAGTTATTTCCTATTGTGGAACTTTGGAACACTCGTGGACTTTGGAACCTTGCTATTTGATAAATCCACGTTTGCATGGACTTACGGTAACAGTGAAGAGATCCTGAACCTGTTGTGGAGAGTGATTGCTGAGCTTAAGTTACTCTGGCCTGCTGTGTCTCCTGCTTTTGTATCTGCAAACTGTGTGACTATTATTGCCACTTGTATGAAGTAATACAAGACCTTCTATATCAAACCTGTGACTCCTGTGTTTTCATCGCACCCAAGCACAAGACACTATATGAACTGTACTACTTACATTACAAGATTCTGAAGCCAAACGTTAGTGTCTGCTGGGTCTGGAAAGGCTGTGTCTGCTGTAACTGTGGATATCGGATGTCCGGTTGTACTTTCTGTGATGACAGTGGTTGTGACTTCTCACAACCATTCCAGGTGAGCAATTCCCTTAAGTTTTTTTTCTGCAGTGTTACCACAGGTAAACACTATTGTTTTTTTTTTTCTTTCCTCTTTTGTGTCTGCTGTAACTGTGGATATCAGATGTCCGGTTGAACTTTCTGTGATGATAGTGGTTGTGACTTCTCACAACCATTCCAGGTGAGCAGTTCCCTTAATTTTTTTTCTCTCTGCAGTGTTACCACAGGTAAACACTATTGTTTTTTTTTTTTTCTCCTCTCCTCTCCTTCCAGTACTCCTGTCTTAAAAGATCTGGAAAATGGAGGCCCGCATAAAGGAACTTTGCGGAGTGACTGATAATATCCTTGCAGATTTGCAGAATATAAAGACCCGTTTTACAAACCTACAGGACCTCACTAATCACAATTTGCAAGTGTTTGGACAGACTGCCCAGGATTTGCGAGCCAGGATTGAGGTTCTAGAGGAGCGAGTCCAGGCTCCTGCCGTGGCCCCGAGTTCTGGGATTCCCAAGTTGCCCCCTTTTCGTTTTGGCGGTGAACGTGAGAAATTCAGGGGATTTATTAATCAATGCAATCTTTTTTTTCTGCACATGCTTCACAATTTCCCACTGAACGATCTAAGGTGCTTACTATAATTATGTTGCTTACCAACAAGGCTTTGATGTGGGCAAACCCTCTGATTGAGACTGAGGATGAATGTTTGGATCATCTTGATGCTTTCATTTCAGCCATGGGCAGGTGTTTGATGACCCCAATCGAGGTGCAACAGCTGAAGCAGCCATGTTAGCTTTGCGCCAAGGTAAGCACTCGGTAGCTGAATATGCCTTGGATTTCAGGAGATGGGCCCTTGATACCACCTGGGACAGTTCCGCCAAAAAATCTATTTTTCGAAAAGGGTTATCTCCACTGATTAAGGATGAACTTGCTCGTGCCGACCCTCCCACTGCGTTAGGTGACTTTATTAACTACTGCATCCGTATTGATACTCGTCTGACTGAACGCAGGCAAGAGAGATGGTTCGAAAGCAATCGCACTAACCTTTTCCTACCTTCCTCTCCAGCTAAGGAACCTTTGAGTAGGATTACACGGGAACCTGAACCTGAACCCATGCAGGTAGACTCTTTACAACGACGGGTTAGTGATGCACGCAAGGAACATCGTTTTAAGGAGAATCTATGTTTCTATTGTGGTAAGTCAGGGCACTTCATTATAAACTGCCCCAGCCGTTCTCGTAAGACTACTGCAGCACTCATTCACTGTGAGTGTTGCGAGAGGGGATCTGTCAGGTCCGAGCCTCAGGCTCCAGAGAGATCTGCAGCAACAGATCTTGATTTCTCGGACTTAAACTCTGTTACCTGTGAGGACGTTGACTGTGTAAACGCTGCAATTTTTCAAGTTTCCTCAGCGGTGTCCCAGCTGAGTTGTAAGAAAAACAATTCTCATTGCTTTCTTTCCATCAAACTCTGGGTTGACTCAGCTTGGGTGTCTAGCTCTGCTATGATCGACTCAGGGGCAAGTGGAAATTTTATGGATGTCTCCTTTGCTCTGAAACAGGGGATACGTTCAGTGAAGAAGGCTACTCCAGTACAGATGGAAACTGTGGATGGCTCCCTGCTGACCTCTGGACCAGTGGATCAGGAAACAGAGCCTTTGAGGGTTCTTATGGGTAAAGATCATCAAGAGAAACTGTCCTTTATGCTTATCTCTTCTCCCCACTTTCCCATTATTCTAGGGCTACCATGGCTGCAGGCTCAGAATCCTACCATTAACTGGGAGACCAAGGAATTACACTTTCCAGAGAAACAGATGAGTCCAAAAGTTTCAGCTTGCTCTGTTCCTAAAGGAACCATGTCAGTCCCTGAACTACCAGCTGTATACCAGGACTATGTGGATTTATGTGACAAGAAGAACGCTGACCAGCTTCCTCCTCACCGTCCATATGATTGTCCAATTGAATTATTGCCTGGAGCAGAGATACCTTTTGGTAAGATCTACCCCTGGCGGGGCCCGAGCTAAAGGCTTTAAAGGATTACATAGACGAAAATCTAGCCAAGGGCTTCATACGCCCCTCTTCTTCTCCTGCAGGTGCACCCATTATTCTGTCCCCGGGGCCTGTGGCTGTAAATATGGCTCTGTGAGATGCCGGATCTCTTTCACCCTACTTACAATTGGCGACGATCGCAGATAGCTTAACTCAGCTGCCGGCACACATGTTATGAAGAATCCAGAAGAGACTTTGATTTCTTTAAGAATTCTTGTTGAATGCATACAAACAGCAGCAGGTAAAAAAGACTTTCTTCAGACAGACTGAAAACACATGTGATTCTGATAAAATCAAGATGGAGAATGAAACACAGGAGAAAGAAGAAGGAAATGACATCACACCAGAAGAGGGAGACAGAGAGACAGAAGGGACAAACTTGATGTAAAGGAGGATTTCAGCTATGCAAACACAGGAACACATAGCAACAGTAAACAATATGAGAGACTGCAATACAGCATGTAAAATACACAGGACAGTCTGTAAAATGTCTCATTCATGGGACATAACACTCCCCGTCTGAAATCTATAGATTTCATAATTTTATGATGTCCACTGGAGATGTCACTGTAGACCTGAAAGACAAAAGGAAAAAACAAGCATGCAGGTAATAACAACAACAGTTGAAGTCCAATTGGCATGGTCCAATGTTCAGTTGGAGGCATGAAGTCCTCAACAGCGGAATAGTCCGAGTCCAAACAAAAACCGATCTTCGGATTGGGGAAGCCGCAATGTGCAAACACTTCCACCAACCCAATAATCCGCTGGAGAAAGTTAAAATATTACAATGTTCCAACACAGCTGGAGGAGTATATGGCGGTAGGCTCCCCGCCGTGAGCTGAGTTCAGAGACGAAGCTAAGATCATGTGACTCCTACTCGAAGGAGCCAGCAGATGATTTGCCTGAAATGTATGTCAGCAGATAGGATGGCTGACCAGCTGAAAGGATGTCCAGGGTAAAGAGAGCTCAGCTTCTGTACCTTTTTGCCGGTTTCTGAAGCGCTGGGAGAGGCTCCTGCAGCTGTAGTCTTCGTAGACACATCGTAGGAAAGGTAGACTTGTCTCTTGATGATGGTTGAAAGAGTCTTTACAGAACTACGGGGCAGGACTTGTTGTAAGGCCTTTAGAGACTTCTTCGCCATCTCCCATCTTTGCTGTCTCTGAGATGGTAGCATAGTGTTCCCGTTGATATCCGGAGTAGCAAGCTGTCTCAGTGGTACCCTGCCTAGAACTGCGATGGGTGTCTTAAACCCGAGAGGACCGTCGATGCTGTTTTCAACAGGCGAAGCTCCTCGTTTGATAGCAAGTTCCTTACAGGGTGATGATTGGGAAGTGAACGTGTCTTGTTCAACATCCGCCAGTGAGCTGAGGCTGAATTGCGTGGGGAAAACGCTGGCACCATCGGTCAGAGGTAGGCTGTTGAGAGAGCGGCTCTCACTCTGAGCACTGAAGTCTAGCATGGCTTCGGTTTGACCAGGCTTGTGATGGAGATGGGTATCAAAGGTTGGGAACTTAGCAGTTACTTGCTGTGGATCCCTTGGCAACTTAGTCTTTGCTGGAAGAGAAGGTGAGGGAGCTACCCAGCTGTTATAGTTGTCTTTGGTGGGTTTGACGCTCATGACCCTGATGATCACTTTGTCTCCCTCTGTAGGTAGTGAGTTGTTGTCCTTGGTTGAAGGATCGAATGTTGTTATCTCGAGGTTGTAGTCTCGAGGATAAAGCGGACTTGAAATATCGGATGGTTGCCGTTGACACGTAGTGTCGTTTGACTTCTCCTTCATCCATTGGTGACGTGAGTATGACAGGGAGGACAAGTCGTTGTCATCCGACGTGATAACGGTTTTGTAAGAGGAGATGTTGTTCTGATTCTTTGTCTGGTCACTACAGACGTTGCCAATGATGACCCAGCCCAGCTCGAGGCGCTGGGCATATGGTTCATTGAGTAGTCCGTGGATTTGTTGACGCCATCTTGTGCAGTCGTATAATGTCTCTGCCGAGGAGAATTAGGATGTCTGCCTTATCGTCCAGGGGTGGCATCTCTTTAGCTATCATTCTGAGATGAGGATGCTGAAGAGCGACTTCTGGTGTTGGGATTTCTTCCCTATTGAATGGTATTTGGTTACACTCTACAAGCGTGGGTAGTGGTATCTCCGTGGCGCCTTTCTCGAGAGAAGTTATTATGAGGCCACTGGCCCTTCTTCCAGAGGTTTGTAAAACGCCGCTGCAGGTGCCCAAGGTGTAGGGATAGACGTCTCCTTTTAAGCCAAACAAGTCAAAGAGTTCCGACCTGGCTAATGATTTGTTGCTCTGGTCATCCAGGCTAACGTACACCTTGACTGCCTTCTCTGGATGGCCCTTGGGATACACCCATGACAGGCAAATCTTCGCACAGGACTTGTCTCGAAGACCTTCTCCACAGACATCGGTGCATGAGGAAGATACTGCAACATGGCTTGTCACTTGGTCTGTACTCTCCCCGCCATGGCTTGTGGTGGGAGAAGGTGAAGACGCAGAGTCGGGCTGTGATGGATGGAGCGCCTGTACGTGATCTTCGCTGTCGCACTCTAGACACTTGATGGGGATGACACAGTCCTTAGCAAGATGTTCGGTAGAGGCGCAGCACCTGAAGCATACTCCAAACTTCTTCAAGAGCTCCTTTCGTTCTTGAAGGGGCTTCTTCCTGAAGCCGATGCACTTCTTCAGGGGATGTGGCAGTTTGTGAATTGGACACTGGCGATTAGGATTCTCAACCTTCTCACCTTTGTCGCTCTTATCTTGTGATACTGAAGGTGCAGGAAGAACATCAGTCTTCTTGATGGACATTGGAGCTTGGTGGCTCCTGTAGTTAAGACGTGGACTATCGTGTTTAGTAAATGAAACAGGGTCGCTGTGTTCTCCATAGAAAAAACTTGGATCAATCTTACAATCTGCAATATTTTTGATGAACTCGCAGAAGTAGGAAAATGGAGGGAAGGAGACTTGGTTTTCCCTTTTGTATTTTGATCCAAGCATGGCCCACTTATTTTGGATATTGGACGGCAGCTTGGAAACTATTGGGGTTACCCCATGAGCAGTGTCCAGGTAGCTGAGGACAGGAAGGTATGGGTCTGCTTTGGCCAGCTGAAGCTCTAACAGGAGGTCGCTGAGCTCTTGGAACCTTGTACTGTCTTTATTAGATACCTTTGGAAAATCCTCTAGTCGTTTGAACAGGGCCCTTTCTATGACCTCAGGACTGCCATAGCTTCTTTCTAGCCTCTTCCATGCAGCAGTGAGACCAGCAATGGGATTACTGATGTGGACAGATTTAAGTCTCTTGACCCGATCCGTGGATTGTGGCCCAAGCCACCTGATTAGCAGGTCTAGCTCTTCAGCGGCGGTGATGCCGAGATCACTGATCGTGGTTTCAAAGGTACACTTCCAACCCCTGTAGTTCTCAGGTTTATCGTCAAACTCTGTAAGACCGGTCTTAGTTAGATCGCGCCGAATCATGTACCTTGCGAGGCCAGTCATATCAGCATTCTCAGATTTAGGAAGGACCGATGCTGGCTGGATAGCTTTGTTCATACAGTCTGTGATTTGACCTGGGAATGCAGGTACGTATGGGGCAGCGTAGGCGTTCAGTCCATTAACTGGCTTAATGAGCTTAGTTTCTGCTACACATGGGACTGGAATTGTGTGATTGACCGGAGTGTGGTGACTGGCCTGCATATTGGCCTGTACGTAGGATTCTGAGTATAAGATTTGGTGATTTGCAGGTTTCTGGTACATTTCGGTGCACAGAGGTGGATCAGGATACAAGATTGGCAGCGTATTGTAATTGTACTGACCTTGGGTGCAGGATGGGAATAAACGCTCTGTGTCCTGTTGTCTCAGGGGAGCATCAGTGTGGTCAGGAAGGATTGCAGGAGCAGGGATAGCACTGTGTTGGCTTTGTACATAGTCTCTAGTACGCTTAAGAGGGTCTTCAGTATCAAAAACACTTAAACTGATGCTGTCTCTTTGGCTCCCACTGATGGCTTGTTCCAGGACCTTTAACTTTGCCATGGCTATGGCGTGTTGGCGTTCCTTCTCTAGGGCCTCTAGGGCAGCTTGTATTTTAGTGGCCTCAGTTTTCATTTCTATGGCCTCTAGGGCAGCTTGTATTTTAGTGGCCTCAGTTTTCATTTCAGTTTCCTTTTGAGCAAAGGCAGCTTGTATTTTAGTGGCCTCAGCTTCTGCACGTGCTTTTATGAGCTGTTCGCTGAGGGTTGAGGATTTTGAAGAGCGTGACTTAGATGTTCGCTTTGACTGTCTGGCAGAGCCAGAAATGCAAGATGACATCTCGGCTATTAGTGCGATTCTTGCCTCTGTTTTGGCTTTTATATCGCGCACCATGCTTTCTCTCTCAGAGTTAAGTTTTTGGAAAGCTTGCAGCTCTTTGCAGGTAACTGATGGGTTAAGTCTTTTTAACACTGCGATATATTGTTCTGTTATTTCTGCATAACATTGATAATCTGAACACAGTTGTGCGAGAGCTCCCTCCAGTGGTCGTTGGAGAGAAGCAGGCTGAGATAGGCTATTTATGTGGCATAAGAGTTTTTGCTATAGCTCTGCTGTTGCACGGAGAAGATCATGTTTACTGGATTCTAGATTCTCCCTTATTTTCCAAGTTGGCTTTGTGACACGTCTAGCCTTCTCACTAAATGGTGGATCAGGGTCTATGCACTCTTCCTCTGACAATGGGTCTGGCAGAGACCGTGTAGTCATTCCTTCAGCCATCCTGCTGCACAGGGAGAAGGAGAGCTGTATAGACTCTTATATGTTGAGAGCGGATGCTCTGCAGGAAGTTCTGTAGCTTTATAGAAGCTGTGGGTTTTACAGATGAATCTGAAGAGTCTTTTTTACTATTCTGTCCCCGGGGCCTGTGGCTGTAAATATGGCTCTGTGAGATGCCGGATCTCTTTCACCCTACTTACAATTGGCGACGATCGCAGATAGCTTAACTCAGCTGCCGGCACACATGTTATGAAGAATCCAGAAGAGACTTTGATTTCTTTAAGAATTCTTGTTGAATGCATACAAACAGCAGCAGGTAAAAAAGACTTTCTTCAGACAGACTGAAAACACATGTGATTCTGATAAAATCAAGATGGAGAATGAAACACAGGAGAAAGAAGAAGGAAATGACATCACACCAGAAGAGGGAGACAGAGAGACAGAAGGGACAAACTTGATGTAAAGGGAGGATTTCAGCTATGCAAACACAGGAACACATAGCAACAGTAAACAATATGAGAGACTGCAATACAGCATGTAAAATACACAGGACAGTCTGTAAAATGTCTCATTCATGGGACATAACACCCATCTTCTTTGTAAAGAAGAAAGATGGATCTCTGAGACCCTGCGTAGACTATAGGGAACTCAATAAGGTTACTATTAGAAACCGTTATCCATTGCCTTTAATCCCTGAGTTATTGGAGAGAGTGCGACATGCCAAAATTTTCTCTAAACTAGATCTTCGTGGGGCCTATAACTTAGTCCGTATTAGACCTGGGGATGAATGGAAGACTGCATTCAGGTCACGCTATGGACACTTTGAATATCTAGTTATGCCTTTTGGTCTGAGTACCGCCCCAGCCACTTTCCAACACTTGGTGAATGACATCTTCAGGGATCTCCTAGATACATTCGTGGTGATTTATTTGGATGATATTCTAATTTTTTCTAACTCCACAGAGGAACATCATGGACATGTGAGAATGGTCTTGGAACGTCTAAGACAAAATCATCTTTATATCAAACTTGAAAAGTGTGAATTCCATAGGACCGAAATTCAATTTCTGGGGTATGTACTGTCTACACAAGGAATTAGTATGGATGGAAGCAAAACCCAAGCCATCAAGGATTGGCCAAGTCCTAGAAATGTGAAGGAGGTACAGCGCTTCATCGGGTTTGCCAACTTCTATAGACGTTTCATTAGGAATTTCTCTGAGGTAGTGTCACCTATCACCCAACTTACCCGGAAAGAGTCTAGGTTCTCCTGGACTCCCCAAGCCCAGGAAGCATTTTCCCGTCTAAAAGATAAATTTACCACTGCACCTATCTTAGTACATCCCAACCCCGAGCTTGCCTTCATAATAGAGGTGGATGCTTCAGACTGTGCCGTTGGAGCTATACTCTCTCAGAGAACAGGTGAGAAGAATGTCTTGCATCCCTGTGCCTTCTTTTCCCAGCAGTTGTCTTCGGCTGAGAGGAACTACGATGTGGGCAATAGAGAGTTGTTGGCCATTATTGCCGCCTTCAAAGAATGGAGACACCTCTTCAGGGAGCTGACAGCAAATAGTCGTCCTGACAGACCATCGTAACCTTGAATTTATCAGGTCGGCTAAGTGCCTGACTCCTCGCCAGGCTTCGCTGGAATCTTTTCTTAAACCAATTTAATTTTATCATTTCTTATAGACCAGGATCGCGCAATGGAAAGGCTGATGCACTCTCTAGGATTTACTCAGCAGAGACACGTCCAATTACTCCTCCTAAGACTATTCTTCCTGACTCTAGATTCCTGGGAGTGATTCATAATCAAGACCTACTTAAGGACATCAAGGAAGCATACCATGCGGATTCCTTTTTGGCACAACCCCCAAGGGACGTAAGTCTTGTCTTTAAGAATGGTGTGTGGATTCAGGGACAACGCCTGTATATTCCTGAAACAGTCAGATTGAGAGTATTGCAACTCATTCACGATTCCAAGATAGCTGGGCATAGAGGAATTCTAAAGACACAGGAATTTCTTTCTCGTTTCTTTTGGTGGCCCACTTGCAGGAAGGATGTTTTAAACTATGTCACTTCATGTGAAGTCTGTGCAAGATGCAAAACACCTCGCTCCTCACCAACTGGTCTGTTACAGCCTCTTCCCACCCCGTCCTGCCCGTGGGGATCCATTTCTATGGACTTCATTGTGGAGTTACCAACCTCTCAAGGGAAGAACACCATTCTAGTGGTGGTTGACCGTCTAACAAAGGCAGCTCATTTTATCCCTTGTGTCGGCTTACCCACTGCAAAACAGACATCAGATTTGATGATTAAAGATGTGTTTCGCTTACATGGAGTACCGGATGAGGTTATTTCGGATCGAGGGGTGCAATTCACTTCTAGGTTTTGGCAAAATTTCTGTGCAGCATTGGACATTAAAGTAAACCTTTCTTCTGCTTTTCATCCCCAGACTAATGGACAGACCGAACGAACCAATCAAACCCTGGAGCAGTATCTCCCTGCTTTATCTGCCACCTACAGGATGATTGGGTGGATCTACTTCCATTAGCTGAGTTCTCTTATAACAACTCTCAGAGTGCCTCCACTAAGCAGTCTCCTTTCTTATTATTATCTCCAATTCTACAGTTATCAAAACCTAACATGAAAATCTTTCTCCTAAAGGAGAATCTGGAATCGGCTCAGGAAAGGTACAAGAAAGCAGCAGATAAATTTTGTAAACCTGCACCAGCTTTCAAGGTAGGAGACCTGGTCTGGCTGTCAACCAGAAATCTTAAGTTAAGGATTCCATCGTCTAAGTTGGGACATAAGTACATTGGACCCTATAAAATCAGTAAAATTATAAGTGCCGTTGCTTGTCGTCTTCAACTGCCCAGAACTATGAGAATCCACCCTGTCTTTCATGTATCCCTACTAAAGGCTGCGACACCCAATACGTTTCCTGGACGTTCTTCTCCTTGCCCTGACCCATTGCTAGTCGATGGTCAGGAAGAATTTGTGGTGGAAAGGATTTTAGATTCCAGGTTGTATAGAAATCAGTTACAATATCTGATTAAATGGCAGGGCTACCCAGTGGAGGACAACTCATGGGAACCAGTCAATAACGTTAATGCTCCTCGCTTGCTCCGTCAGTTTCATCAGAGGTACCCACACAAGCCTGGTCTGAGGTCATCCGGAGGTTGTCCCTAAGGGGGGAGTAATGTAAGGTTCTGTGTACATGTTCCTGAAACTCAGTTTTTTCGTCAGCCATTTTACTTTCTGTCTTGCTGCAGCTATCTTGCCCTCAGTCAATATGGAGTTTCCAGCTTGCATGTTCCAGCCCTGATTCTCTCCTCTTGCTTCTTAAGCAGCCACAGCTGAGCAATCAGTGCTTCAGAATCAAGCCTGCAGTGAACCTGTGACCTGACTCCTGGAAGCCTTGGATTTGTACTCCAGTTATTTCCTATTGTGGAACTTTGGAACACTCGTGGACTTTGGAACCTTGCTATTTGATAAATCCACGTTTGCATGGACTTACGGTAACAGTGAAGAGATCCTGAACCTGTTGTGGAGAGTGATTGCTGAGCTTAAGTTACTCTGGCCTGCTGTGTCTCCTGCTTTTGTATCTGCAAACTGTGTTTTCATCGCACCCAAGCACAAGACACTATATGAACTGTACTACTTACATTACACTAGGAGATCCCTGAAGATATCATTCACGAAGTGTTGGAAAGTGGCTGGGGCGGTACTCAGACCAAAAGGCATAACTAGATATTCAAAGTGTCCATAGCGTGACCTGAAAGCAGTCTTCCATTCATCCCCAGCTCTAATACAGACCAAGTTATAGGCCCCACGGAGATCCAGTTTAGAGAAAATTTTGGCATGCCGCACTCTCTCCAACAACTCAGGGATTAAAGGCAATGGATAACGGTTTCTAATAGTAACCTTATTGAGTTCCCTATAGTCTATGCAGGGTCTCAGAGATCCATCTTTCTTCTTCACAAAGAAGATGGGTGCACCTGCGGGAGATGAAGAGGGGCGTATGAAGCCCTTGGCTAAATTTTCGTCTATATAATCCTTCAAAGCTTTTAGCTCGGGCCCCGCTAGGGGGTAGATCTTACCAAAAGGTATCTCGGCTCCGGGCAATAATTCAATTGGACAATCATATGGACGGTGAGGAGGAAGCTGATCAGCGTTCTTCTTGTCACATAAATCCACATAGTCCTGGTATACAGCTGGTAGTTCAGGGACTGACATGGTTCCTTTAGGAACAGAGCAAGCTGAAACTCCTTGACTCATCTGTTTCTCCGGAAAGTGTAATTCCTTGGTCTCCCAGTTAATCGTAGGATTCTGCGCCTGCAGCCATGGTAGCCCTAGAATGATGGGAAAGTGGGGAGAAGAGATAAGCAAAAAAACATTTTCTCCTGATGATCTTTACCCATAAGGACCCTCAAAGGCTCTGTTTCTTGATCCACTGGTCCAGAAGTCAGTAGAGAGCCATCCACAGTCTCCATCTGTACTGGAGTAGCCTTCTTCACTGAACGTATCCCCTGTTTCAGAGCAAAGGAGATATCCATAAAATTTCCACTTGCTCCTGAGTCGATCATAGCAGAGCTAGACACCCAGACTGAGTCAACCCAGAGTTTGATGGAAAGGAAGCAATGAGAATTGTTTCTTTTACAACTCAGCTGGGACACCGCTGAGGAAACTTGAAAAATTGCAGCGTTTATACCGTCATCGTCCCCAGAACTAACAGAGTTTAAGTCCGAGAAATCAAGATCTCTTGCAGCAGATCTCTCTGGAGCCTGAGGCTCGGACATGACAGAGCTCCTCTCGCAACACTCACAGTGAATGAGTGCTGCAGTAGTCTTACGAGAACGGCTGGGGCAGTTTATAATGAAGTGCCCTGACTTACCACAGTAGAAACATAGATTTTCCTTTATACGATGTTCTTTGCGTGCATCACTAACCCGTCTTTGCAAAGAGTCCACCTGCATGGGTTCAGGTTCTGGTTCCCTTGTGATCCTACTCAAAGGTTCCTTAGCTGAGGAGGGAGGTAGTAAAAGGTTAGTGCGATTATTTTCGAACCATCTCTCTTGTCTGCGTTCAGTCAGACGAGCATCAATACGGATACAATAGTTGATAAAGTCACCTAACGCAGTGGGAGGGTCGGCACGAGCAAGTTCATCCTTAATCAGTGGAGACAACCCTTTCCGAAAAATAGATTTTTTAGCGGAAGTGTCCCAAGTGGTATCAAGAGCCCATCTCCTGAAATCCAGGGCATATTCGGCTACTGAACGCTTACCTTGGCGCAAAGTTAACATGGCTGCTTCAGCTGTTGCACCTCGATTGGGGTCATCAAACACCTGCCCCATGGCTGAAATAAAAGCATCAAGGTGATTCAAACAATCATCCTCAGTCTCAATCAGAGGGTTTGCCCACATCAAAGCCTTATTGGTAAGCAACATGATTATAGTAAGCACTTTGGATCGTTCAGTGGGAAATTGTGAAGCATGTGCAGAGAAAAATAAATTGCATTGATTAATAAATCCCCTGAATTTCTCACGTTCACCGCCAAAACGAAAAGGAGGTAATTTGGGGATCCCAGAACTTGGGGTTATGGCAGGAGCCTGGACTCGTTCCTCTAGAGCCTCAATCCTGGCTCGTAATTCCTGGGTAGTCTGTCCAAACACTTGCAAATTATGATTAGTGAGGTCCTGTAGGCTTGCAAAACGGGTTTTTAAAGTCTGTACATCTGAAAGGATTGTATCAGTCACTCCGCAAAGTTCCTTTATGCGGGCCTCCATCTTCCAGATCTTTTAAGGCAGAAGTGCTGGAAGAGGAAAGGAAAAAAAAAAAAAAAACAATAGTGTTTACCTGTGGTAACACTCCAGAGTAAAATTTTAAGGGAATGCGCTCACCTGGAATGGTTGTGAGAAGTCACAACCACTGTCATCACATAAGGTATTAAACGGACATCTGATATCCACAGTCACAGCAGACACGGCTTTCCCAGACCCAGCAGACACTAAACATTGGCTCCTGAATCTTGTCATGTATAGTGTACAGTTCCTATAGCGTCTTGTGCTTGGGTGCGAGGAAAACACAGGAGACACAGGTTGAAATATTAAATGACTTGTATTACTTCATACAAGCATGCTGAAAAGTTCACACAGTTTGCAGGAACAGCGACAGGAGACACAGCAGGCCAGAGTAACTTCAAGCACTACAGTAAATCTCCAAAGCAGGTTCAGGATCTCTTCTCTGTACCGTAATTCCTCTGCAAACATGGATTCACCAAACAGCAGGTTTCCGGAGTCCAAAAGTGTTCCAAGGTTCCTCAGTAGGGAATAGCTGGAGTACAAGTCCAAGGCTTCCAGGAGTCAGGTCACAGACTGACTGAGGCTTGATTCAGGAGCACTGATTGTTCAGCTGAGGCTGCTTAAGAAGCAAGAGGGAAGAATCAGGGAGGGAACATGAAAACTGGAAACTCCATATTAACTGAGGGCAAGAGCTGCAGAAAGACAGAAAGCAAAATGGCCGACAGAAAACTGAGTTTCAAGGAACATGTCAACAGAGACAAAGAACCTTACAAGGACCTGCATAGCAGCGCTGGTCACCCTGACCAGATACTACAGGTGGCGTCACGACAAACTACACGAACATTTCTAAATCCCCTGTAAATATCCCCCATTACAGTGAGCGCTCAGGGCACGGACCGAGCTGTGCTACCCGTGACATCCCCCATAGACATCAATGGGCTCGGTGCCGAGTACCCCAAAGCCCTGGTTCTGTGTGCGACTCATCCTTGGCATCACGAACAGGATTGCGTGCCCTGCAGCAACGGAGTAACTTGTGCCCGTTGCCACCGGGTACTGTGTGCCTCACTAAAAGACTGTGTTTTGTATGTGGTGAAGATTTCCATTTGCCCGCCATTGCCCGCCATTTACAGCGCCACGGCGTGAAAACTAGTGGGCGTACCTGCAAAAGCGCGCTGAGTCCTGGACACGCCCCCAACGCTGACGCGGCGGCAGGTCCTGTGAGGAGCTGCAGTGAACGCTCTGACGTCAGAGCGCCAGCGACGCAGGTCCTGTTACACACCCCTGTGCCTTGCGGAGCTGCAGCCTTCAGAGAAGGTAGGCTACAATTAACTATGGGGGCGCAGACATGTCGAAGCAGCCAGCCGACAGCGCGGCCCAGGCCGACAACGCGGCCCAGGCCGATGGCCTTAATGACTTACCCCGCGGCGCTGCCGCACAGGTTGGAAATGCTGGCCCCTCATCTGGTCCTGTGGTCCCAATAGTACCGCTAACGCTGCCATACATGCCTGGAGCGAAGTGGCTCCCTCAGTACAGCGGCAAGCCAGACACCCTGCCCGGGTTCAAGCGAAAAATATGCAGCATAATGGACATGTACTCTATGACAGAAAAGCAGAGAGCTGCAGTAGTAGTGGGACAGTTAACTGGTGCTGCCGAGATAGAGGTAGAGACTTGGACAGCTGCAGACCAGGAGTCAGTGCATGCAATTTTCTTAAAGCTACAGACTATCTTTGAGGACCGCACTGAAACAGATCTCCGGATGAGGTTTTACCAATGTTCCCAGAAATCAGATGACAGCATTAGGGACTATGCCTGCCGACTCCAAGGGGCCCTGCGAGCACTCAAACAAGTTAACCCCATGAGTGTCTCCAACGAAAATAAAATGTTAAAGGAACAATTTGTACGGGGACTGAGGTCCCAAGCTGAAAGCAGGACTGTGCACTGGTGGTCCTTGGATCATCCTGATGCTACCTTTGATGCCCTTAAAGATATGGCTATAAAAGGACTGCGACCCCTGGAAACACCCGAGATGGCAACCCAGTGTCACCCGAGTGAAGCCACCCTAAAGCCAGCAGCATCCACCTTTTCCCCGCTGGTTGCGGAAGCCAAAACGCAGGTGGCGCTCCCTACTGAGCTGGACTGTCTGCGCTCAGAAGTGCGCCAGCTGACCAAAAACCTGGCCACTGTAATGGGTGCCCTGCAACTGTCGACGGAGGAAGAAGGAAAGATCCTGCTAGCTGACTGCCCAGAGGATGTCCCTTGGATGAACCGGAGGAGGAGGAGGACGTCGCCCCACCAGAGGAGGACGTCGCCCCACCGGAGGAGGACAACGCCACCCCCAGGAAGGACCCGCGACCAGCATCATCCCCGTCGAGAGATCATCTGCTACCGCTGCCACAGAGAAGGTCACCCAGCACGTCGGTGTCCTTTAAACGAGCAAATCCTGGGTCCGAGGGCCAACACCCAGGAATAGACTCTTCAGGCCCCTCAGACTGAAATCTCAGGTTTGTGGGAGGAAGACCTTACCTGTCCATCATATTGGACGGGATCGCCATCCCTGCCCTGCTGGACAGTGGATCTCAGGTAACCGTCATACCTTATGTTCTCTACAATAAATACTGGTCCAGTGACGGTTTCCAACCCCCAAACCCTGACTTTGCCTATACGCCTCTAATGGCCTCCCTCTTGACTTATTGGGGGCTAAAAATGTAGACGTAAAGGTGGGGAGAGTGGAGCTAAAGAACCAGGGACTTCTTGTAGTGAAGACTGTTAATGAGGAAAATGGGTTGAATGGGTTTTAGGCACTAACATAATTAGTAACTGTTTGGAGGAGGTTGTGTTTTTACTCCAACAGCTCGCCGAAATTGCCAGAACAAAGCAAAAGGGAGTGATCCGGAAGGAGATTCGGACCCTGATGTGCCAGCAACAAGTGAAACTGACCGGTGGTGAGATTGATAATGTACGGGTAACAGACCCGAATCCCATTGTGATACCCCAATGAGTGAAATGCTTATTTGATGTAGAGCAGCAATAGGTCTGAGAGGACGGAACTACCAAGCAGTAGTAGAGCCCCATTGTTCAGAGCACAGACCTACACTCTTGACTGCCAGAGGGGTAGTGGATGTACATAATGGGAGGGTGCCAGTGCGTCTTCTCAACTGGGGAGATGATGAAGTCAAATTACCACGTTATGCCACTGTTGCTAAGTTACATGCTGTGGATAATAACTCCATTCACACGACGGAGCCCTTAACCTCCCCACAACCAGTGGATAACGGTCCGACCACCCAGGTGGAGGATTGGTGTCAGCAGCTCCATGTCGGGACAGACACCACTCCAACCCACCAGAAACAAGGGGTATACCGAGTAGTTCAGGAGTATGCACAGGTGTTCAGCAAACACCCACTCGACTTTGGGAAAATTAAAGGGGTTCAACATCACATCCCCACAGGCAATCATCCTCCCATTAAAGAACGGTACAGGCCTATACCACCAGCACACTACCAGAAAGCCAAGGAAATGTTGCGTGATATGAAGGAAGCAGGGGTGATAAGGGATAGTTGTAGTCCCTGGGCAGCACCTCTAGTCTTAGTCAGGAAAAAGGATGGAAGCATGAGAATGTGTGTAGATTACAGACAAGTAAATCGCATTACACATAAAGATGCATACCCTTTACCACGCATTGAGGAATCCTTAGCTGCCTTAAAAACTGCTAATTACTTTTCCACCCTTGACCTCACTAGTGGATACTGGCAAGTAGCTGTGGCTGAGGAGGATCGGGAGAAGACGGCTTTCACCACCCCGATGGGACTCTGTGAGTTTGACAGAATGCCGTTTGGACTCAGTAGTGCCCCTGGAACGTTCCAGAGAGTGATGGAGAGCTGCCTGGGACATCTTAACTTCGAAACTGTGTTGCTGTACCTGGACGACGTCATCGTATACTCCAAAACGTATGAAGATCACTTGAAGCACCTGGCGGAGGTATTCGAGTCACTGTCCAAGTATGGGATGAAACTGAAGCCTTCAAAGTGCCATCTGCTCAAACAGAAGGTACAGTATCTGGGACATATTGTCAGCTCAGAAGGAGTAGCGCCAGATCCTGAAAAGATCACCGCCATCCAGAAATGGCCGGAGCCGAAAAATCTCAAGGAGGTGCGACAGTTCCTGGGACTGACAGGATACTACCGGAGGTTTGTAAAGGATTACACGAAAAAAGCAGCGCCTCTGCAAGACCTCCTGGTGGGACAGTCCCTCAAGAGCAGACATTCTCCATTCCATTGGGGTAAGGAACAGGCAGAAGCATTCAAGGAAATGAAGGAGATCCTGACAGGTGATGAGATCCTAGCTTACCCTGACTACAGCCAGCCATTCCTGCTGTATACAGATGCCAGCAATGAAGGATTGGGAGCAGTCCTCAGTCAGAAGCAAAATGGCCTGGAGAAAGTCATCGCCTATGCTAGCAGGAAGCTCCGCCCGACCGAGAGGAACCCAGAGAACTACAGCAGCTTCAAGTTGGAGTTCCTGGCACTGGTCTGGGCCATCACAGAGAGGTTTAAGCACTACCTAGCCTCCAGCAAGTTCACTGCCTACACCGATAACAACCCCTTGACGCATCTGGAAACAGCTAAGCTGGGAGCCATGGAACAACGATGGATGGCTCGACTGTCAAATTACCAATTCACGATCAAGTACTGAGCAGGCCGCAAGAATGCCAACGCTGATGCCCTATCCAGGATGCCTCATGAATCAGACACAGAAGAAGAAGTGGATGATCTGGAAGAGATTGAACTACCTGCCTTTCACAGGAATGGGATGATCCACGAGCAACAAGCCTGCAGGAGACAGTGTGGTAAGACGTTAAATCCTCTACCTCACCACAGCTGGAAGGAGACTCGGGACAGCGATCCAGTTGTCAGCCGAATCAAGGAGCTGATAAGATGAGAAGGTTCCTCCTTGGAGAAGGATGCACCTCTACAAGCAAGGCAGCTGTGGAATGAGAGAAGCCGGTTGTTCATCTACCGTGAGAAGCTGTGCAGGAGGTACGTCAATCCAAGGACCCATGAGATGGTATGGCAGATAGTAGTCCCCAGAGCGGACATCCAGATGGTGTTAGAAGCCTACCACGATCAAGCGGGACACTTTGGCTGGAAGAAGCTGGAGACCTTGTTGAAATGTCGTTTCTATTGGGTGGGAATGCGCAGTTCCATCGAGAGGTGGTGCCAGAACTGTGGACCCTGTGGCCTCAGAAGAAAGGACTACAGCAGTCAGAAGGCACCCCTGCAACCCATCCAGACGACTCGTCCCTTGGAGATCGTGGCTCGGACCATGTCAAGTTGTCACCCATCCGGTCAGGATACTCTTATGCCCTGACTATGGTGGATCACTACTCCAGGTTCCTGGTGGTCGCCCCTGTCAAAGATCTGACGGCAGAGACAGCAGCAAAGACGTTCCAAGCGTATTTCTGCAGACCACACGGATATCCTGAGCAGGTGCTAACTGACCAAGGCCCAGCCTTTGAAGCCGAATTATTCAAAGAGTTTTGTCACTTGTACGGGTGTAAGAAAATAAGAACCACACCGTACCACCCCCAAACCAATGGTCTCTGTGAGAAGATGAATCACATCGTCATTGACCTGTTGAAGACAATACCACTCGAGGAGAGAAATCGCTGGCCAGACCTACTACCTGACCTGGTAGATCTGTACAATCACATACCTGTGAGTTCTACCAATTGCACCCCAGCCTACCTCATGCGGGCAAGACCAGCAAAGCTGCCTATGGATCTGGAGCTTGGTGTTGTAGAACCAGAAGCAGATGTGACTACCGGAGACTGGGACACAACCAGACAGGAACAGTACAGAAAAGTACAGACCTGCGTTGAAGATAGTCTCAATCGAGTAAGGGATAAACAAGCAGATCGCTACAACAAAAGTGCGCCAGCTGAACCTTTCGCACCTGGTCAAGTCGTACTGAAGAGAAAGAGGAGGTTACACAAACTCGACGATCAATGGGAAAGAGAGCCCTACATCATCCAGAAATCAAGGTTTGACAACAAGAAAACGTGCATAATTAGCAAGGATGGAGGAAAGAACAACTGCAACTGTATCCCGGGATCACCTAAAATTGTGTCCAAATCCATTAAAGCTTCAGGAAGAAGCACCTGTTGTTAATCAGGAAAAGCGTGATGAACCAGTCATCCATACGGACTTAGGAGATTTCCCCGCGGATTGGCCCAGAATTGGAGAAGCTGTAATCATTCCCGTGCTTCAATTCTATCAACCACAAGAAGAACCTCTACATCCAGTTGCACCAGTTGTTGCAGTAGAGTCAGTACCAGAGGAACCTGCCCCAGCAGAACCTCAACAAGTGGAACCCCAAGAAACGGTACCCCAAGAAGTCGAACCTCAGGAAGAAGGATCCCCTGCAGAAGTCGAGCCGATTCAACCAGCTCACAGTGTGCTTGCCAGTCCAGTAGCGAGATTAAGGCAATTCTATAATTCGCTTTCACGCAGGCCAAACAGGGAAACTGCTACCTCACAGGTCATTGCACCACGCAGATCAGAACGTAGCACAAAAGGAAACATCCCTGCTAGGTTTAGAGATTAGTTCTACCCTTAGTAAATGTAGATAATTGTTTAGAGTCACTGTACATAAATGTATATATCTTTGTTTATACTATGCTTTATTATATTTTATTTATTAATCTGTTTTCCCTTTTGATATTGGAACAAGTGAATGGACATTATTTTTACTTGTTTTCTACCCCTTTTGAGCATCCTTTTCCAAAGAGACTGGGACTTTTATGGTTGCTCAATTCCGCAATTCCTCATTGTGCTAATGTATAAAGTTAATTATTTACCGTTATGCAACCGTTCAAGAGTGCCTTACCTCCTGCAAAGGAAGAGTTAATTATACAATGTTTTATTGTTAACTGTTTTTGTATTTCAGCCCCGGAGTGCTGAGTTCTACTAGGGGGGAATGTGGAGCCCAGCTGTGACTGAATCCACATCTTCCAGAAGGGTGCACTGAAAGAAGATCCCACTAGAGGTCATTATACACATACACACACGCAGCTCACCCTAAAAGACCAGCAGAGGAGCTGTGATAGGCATATAAAAAAAGAAGTTTAGTTTCAGTTTAGCTCAGTCACTCATCACCTCAGTCACTCAGAGTGTGTTTTAAGTGGAGTCTAGTAAGAGTGACGAAGGGAAGCCACTCCAGCCTAGTCAAGCTGAATTTAGAAGTGTAGCTCCGTGGAAAGCATGCCGACGCTTAAAGAGCGGCGAAGAGGCAGCCCACCAACTGCCAGCGTGTGTGATCGTGTAAGGATCCAGGTAGCCGAAGGCGAGTGGAAGTTAATGAGACAGAGGAGCCTTAATAGCTCATCTCAGCAAGAAGTACCGGACAACGGGGTCCGAGCCTACAGGGATCTCCACGACCCATTAGGAGAACACTGGAGTTCCTGGAGGACTACAAGTCCCAGGAGTACCACAGAGCTGATACGTAATAGGATCAGGAAGGCAGAGTCCGTCGAGCAGGTACCTGCAAGTAGAGACTGTGTACTTTCAGTGAGAAGATCCGATCACAAGATCAGCCAGGTGCAAAACGGAGACCAAGTTAGACCTCGCTACAGGCAGGTCAGGACTTTATCACATAAAGGCAGAGGACAGGAGGCCACACACCTACCGAGTGGAGGAACCTGGATGTGCACACTTCACCCTACAGTGCTCCGGGGAAGTGCCTGAACATCTGCAGTAAAGGTACCAAAGTGACTTATGTGTGTGTCTCCCTTATTATCCCTGACTGCCGGGTCCCCATCTGTCCTGCAACCCTGCATATCTGTCTGCCCTGGAGGATCACTCAGCCTTACTTGTGGAAGGCTTAACATCTAGCTGCACCATATTAACCCTCCAGTGGATCTGCATAGCAGCGCTGGTCATCCTGACCAGATACCACAAGTGGCGTCACGAATCCCCATTTCATCATTCAAGTCACCTGTAAATATCCCACATTACGGTGAGCGCCCAGGGCACGGACCGAGCTGCGCTACCCGTGACATCCCCCATAGACATCAACGGGCTCGGTGCCGAGTACCCCAAAGCCCTGGTACGTGCGACTCATCCTTGGCGTCACGAACAGGATTGCGTGCCCTGCAGCAACGGAGTAACTTGTGCCCGTTGCCACCGGGTACTGTGTGCCTCACTAAAGACTGTATCTGCCATCTTTGTGACTTTGCCGCCATTTACCGCCGTTTGCCGCCATATTCGCGCCTTGAGGCGCTGGTGAAGAAGGAGGGCGTGCTTTCGTGGGCGTGCACTCACTCAGTGGCGCGAAAGAAATGTCCGCCTACCCTAAATGTTACTGCAATCTCTGGACATGTCCATCAGCGATGGAGTTCCGCCTCCTTAATCCCCACGGTGTGAGAAGGGAGAGAAAACCCTGCCCCCTTAATAGAGAGCGGGACCCTCCTGATAAAGAAGATCTCCCCACCGCTGAACCTCCCGTGCTGCAGGAAGATGTCTGCACCCTTCCTGACCCTGCTGCAGACGCCGAACAAGCGGAACGTATGGAGCAGAGCTGGAGGAACCTGAAGCTGCGGTCGCAGCAGCGCCGATCACTCCGCCTACCTGTAGCGCCGGTGCCCGAGGTCCACCAGGAGGCGTGCCCGGATCCGACCCTGCTGCTGCCTTACCCGTCCCCGCCGAGGAGTCCGCGGAGGAGCGGTGCATCATGCCGTCTGCAGCAGTCCCGGGTCTGCTGCCTGTGTTCCCAGAGGAAGCCGGGCCCTGCTGCGCTGAGAGCCAGAATGAGCCGGCTCCACAACCTGGATCTGAGCCGGCTCCCCAGCTAATTCCCATTGCTCTGGAGGTGCTAGCAGAGGAGGACTATGACCGACGCCGGGAGTGGGAGACCCAGCAGCATCGCCAGGAGCAACGGATGCAGCAGAGGAAAGGTACTGTGCATGAGCTACGGCGGCAGGGAGCTATAAGAGACCTCCGGCAAAGAGGGGTACCAGGTAGCCCCGGTGCCACTACTAAGTAAATGAGAAAACCGGACAGGTTCCACAAATGTATATAGTGTATTAATATATATAGTATGCAAATGTTGCCATAACCCGGAAGGGTGATTGCCTTTCATATTGCTTTTCTGAACTGGTGGCTATGAACACTGCTAGCCCAAAAACTGTCCTTGTATATAGTTAGCACTTCGGTGGCTCATCTTGGTTTCACTTAAATACCTCAGAAGTTTAAAACCCGTTTGGTGTGGCCGAATGTGAGGACTGCTGGAAAAGTCAGTTATGTCTTGCAGCCCCCCCAAGACCACCGTGGGAGGTTTGGAGCGGGTCCTCCACAAGTATATGTTTACTTGAACTGTGAAGTAAATATTAAAAGTGTTTTCTTGCAACGTTTAACCTAAAGTGCCTCCCATAAAGGGATGATGAGTTTTGAAATTGCTTTTCTACTGTTGATATGCATATCTAAAAATTTTGTATGTTTCTTATGTAACATCTTTACTCTATTACAGCCCGGGAGTGCTGTGTTTAACCAGGGGGGAATGTGGCGCCCTGAGGGTCCAGTCGCCACAGAGATGTTGCATCGCACCCAGCGGTGTGACACCTGACTCTCAGGTAAGAGGGAAGCACCCCATTGACTCCATCACCGCATCCACACACATCATGCCAGTGCTGAGCTTCAGGCTGGTTAGTAAAGGGTGTAGAGTTTGGTGAGAGGAGCTAACTGCAGCATGAGGCAGCTGCGTGTTAGATTAGAGTTCAGTCAGAGACAGGCGGGCAGTGTGTGGGTACTGCCCGTCCTGCAGCTCCTCTGTAGTTTACCTCAGAGGGCCTTGCTGAAGGAAGCGAATGGGTCCTGGGCTGAGACAGCGATTGAAGCTGTGCCCTCATCCTTGGAGAAGGAAGGACCAGGCAAAACATCGGGGAGACGGTTCCCAGACTAGTGGGTCAGTTCATCGCCATTAGTAAACACCGCATCTAGTGGGACTCTCTAAGAGCCACTAGCTACCATAATCTTGTCCGGAGGCAGCCTAGGGATCAAGTACGTCCAGGCATCCGACGGTGTTCCGGTTCCGTGAAGAGGAGAGCAGGTCCCCGGGACATCGGGTCATACCTGTAAACTGAAAGGATCCAATACTGCCTCGCTGAGGGCTCTGTGGTAGGGAGGTGCAGGGAGAAGTAAGGAGTATTGCACACAACGCCGGAAAGGTACATAAAAGGGAGTCTTTGGAAGTGTGACCAATTTACCTGAGGGTTACTGGACTACTCACTGGAAGGACACAGTGCCCGGCTGGAATCTGTATGATCAACAGACTGTGAGTAAACCCTTGAAACTGCATAAGAACTGTTTCCTGTCTGATTACTCTGTCGCATACTCCACTCTGCTACATCCCTCTGCACCATTACTTTACCTTTTCATCTACCTGCCCTGGGAGGACCCAGTCTTGCCTGTAGAAGACTTTACACCAAGCTGCACAACACCATCTGTAATGTGAGTAGTACAGTTCATATAGCGTCTTGTGCTTGGGTGCGATGAAAATACATGAGACACAGATTTGATATAGAAAGTCTTGTATTACTTCATACAAGTTGGCAAAAATAGTCACACAGTTTGCAGACACAGAAGCAGGAGACACAGCAGGCCAGAGTAATCTAAGCTCAGCAATCACTCTCCACAACAGGTTCAGGATCTTCTTCTCTGTTACCGTAAGTCCATGCAAACGTGGGTCTTTCAAAGAGCAGGGTTCAGAGTCCACAAGTGCTTCAGAGTTCCTCAGTAGGAATAGCTGGAGTACAAGGTCCAAGGCTTCAGGAGTAAGGTCACAGGTTCACTGCAGGCTAGATTCTGAAGCACTGATTGCTCAGCTGTGGCTGCTTAAGAAGCAAAGGAGAGAATCAGGGCGGGAACATGCAAGCTGGAAACTCCATATTGACTGAGGGCAAGATAGCTGCAGCAAGACAGAAAGTAAAATGGCTGACGAACAAACTGAGTTTCAGGAACATGTACACAGAACCTTACATTACTCCCCCCTTAGGGACAACCTCCGGATGACCTCAGACCAGGCTTGTGTGGGTACCTCTGATGAAACTGACGGAGCAAGCGAGGAGCATTAACGTTATTGACTGGTTCCCATGAGTTGTCCTCCACTGGGTAGCCCTGCCATTTAATCAGATATTGTAACTGATTTCTATACAACCTGGAATCTAAAATCCTTTCCACCACAAATTCTTCCTGACCATCGACTAGCACTGGGTCAGGGCAAGGAGAAGAACGTCCAGGAAACGTATTGGGTGTCGCAGCCTTTAGTAGGGATACATGAAAGACAGGGTGGATTCTCATAGTTCTGGGCAGTTGAAGACGACAAGCAACGGCACTTATAATTTTACTGATTTTATAGGGTCCAATGTACTTATGTCCCAACTTAGACGATGGAATCCTTAACTTAAGATTTCTGGTTGACAGCCAGACCAAGTCTCCTACCTTGAAAGCTGGTGCAGGTTTACGAAATTTATCTGCTGCTTTCTTGTACCTTTCCTGAGCCGATTCCAGATTCTCCTTTAGAAGATCCATATTCTTCTGTAAAGACGTGATTCTTTCAGCCACTGCTGGTAAAGGCGTTTCTATGGGAAATCGTGGTAGAATGTTAGGATGATAACCTAGATTAGAGTAAAAAGGAGACTGCTTAGTGGAGGCACTCTGAGAGTTGTTATAAGAGAACTCAGCTAATGGAAGTAGATCCACCCAATCATCCTGTAGGTGGCAGATAAAGCAGCGGAGATACTGCTCCAGGGTTTGATTGGTTAGTTCGGTCTGTCCATTAGTCTGGGGATGAAAAGCAGAAGAAAGGTTTACTTTAATGTCCAATGCTGCACAGAAATTTTGCCAAAACCTAGAAGTGAATTGCACCCCTCGATCCGAAATAACCTCATCCGGTACTCCATGTAAGCGAAACACATCTTTAATCATCAAATCTGATGTCTGTTTTGCAGTGGGTAAGCCGACACAAGGGATAAAATGAGCTGCCTTTGTTAGACGGTCAACCACCACTAGAATGGTGTTCTTCCCTTGAGAGGTTGGTAACTCCACAATGAAGTCCATAGAAATGGATCCCCACGGGCAGGACGGGGTGGGAAGAGGTTGTAACAGACCAGTTGGTGAGGAGCGAGGTGTTTTGCATCTTGCACAGACTTCACATGAAGTGACATAGTTTAAAACATCCTTCCTGCAAGTGGGCCACCAAAAGAAACGAGAAAGAAATTCCTGTGTCTTTAGAATTCCTCTATGCCCAGCTATCTTGGAATCGTGAATGAGTTGCAATACTCTCAATCTGACTGTTTCAGGAATATACAGGCGTTGTCCCTGAATCCACACACCATTCTTAAAGACAAGACTTACGTCCCTTGGGGGTTGTGCCAAAAAGGAATCCGCATGGTATGCTTCCTTGATGTCCTTAAGTAGGTCTTGATTATGAATCACTCTTAGGAATCTAGAGTCAGGAAGAATAGTCTTAGGAGGAGTAATTGGACGTGTCTCTGCTGAGTAAATCCTAGAGAGTGCATCAGCCTTTCCATTGCGCGATCCTGGTCTATAAGAAATGATAAAATTAAATTGGTTTAAGAAAAGATTCCAGCGAGCCTGGCGAGGAGTCAGGCACTTAGCCGACCTGATAAATTCAAGGTTACGATGATCTGTCAGGACGACTATTTGCTGTGCAGCTCCCTGAAGAAGGTGTCTCCATTCTTTGAAGGCGGCAATAATGGCCAACAACTCTCTATTGCCCACATCGTAGTTCCTCTCAGCCGAAGACAACTGCTGGGAAAAGAAGGCACAGGGATGCAAGACATTCTTCTCACCTGTTCTCTGAGAGAGTATAGCTCCAACGGCACAGTCTGAAGCATCCACCTCTATTATGAAGGCAAGCTCGGGGTTGGGATGTACTAGGATAGGTGCAGTGGTAAATTTATCTTTTAGACGGGAAAATGCTTCCTGGGCTTGGGGAGTCCAGGAGAACCTAGACTCTTTCCGGGTAAGTTGGGTGATAGGTGACACTACCTCAGAGAAATTTCTAATGAAACGTCTATAGAAGTTGGCAAACCCGATGAAGCGCTGTACCTCCTTCACATTTCTAGGACTTGGCCAATCCTTGATGGCTTGGGTTTTGCTTCCATCCATACTAATTCCTTGTGTAGACAGTACATACCCCAGAAATTGAATTTCGGTCCTATGGAATTCACACTTTTCAAGTTTGATGTAAAGATGATTTTGTCTTAGACGTTCCAAGACCATTCTCACATGTCCATGATGTTCCTCTGTGGAGTTAGAAAAAATTAGAATATCATCCAAATAAATCACCACGAATGTATCTAGGAGATCCCTGAAGATGTCATTCACCAAGTGTTGGAAAGTGGCTGGGGCGGTACTCAGACCAAAAGGCATAACTAGATATTCAAAGTGTCCATAGCGTGACCTGAATGCAGTCTTCCATTCATCCCCAGGTCTAATACGGACTAAGTTATAGGCCCCACGAAGATCTAGTTTAGAGAAAATTTTGGCATGTCGCACTCTCTCCAATAACTCAGGGATTAAAGGCAATGGATAACGGTTTCTAATAGTAACCTTATTGAGTTCCCTATAGTCTACGCAGGGTCTCAGAGATCCATCTTTCTTCTTTACAAAGAAGATGGGTGCACCTGCAGGAGATGAAGAGGGGCGTATGAAGCCCTTGGCTAGATTTTCGTCTATGTAATCCTTTAAAGCCTTTAGCTCGGGCCCCGCCAGGGGGTAGATCTTACCAAAAGGTATCTCTGCTCCAGGCAATAATTCAATTGGACAATCATATGGACGGTGAGGAGGAAGCTGGTCAGCGTTCTTCTTGTCACATAAATCCACATAGTCCTGGTATACAGCTGGTAGTTCAGGGACTGACATGGTTCCTTTAGGAACAGAGCAAGCTGAAACTTTTGGACTCATCTGTTTCTCTGGAAAGTGTAATTCCTTGGTCTCCCAGTTAATGGTAGGATTCTGAGCCTGCAGCCATGGTAGCCCTAGAATAATGGGAAAGTGGGGAGAAGAGATAAGCATAAAGGACAGTTTCTCTTGATGATCTTTACCCATAAGAACCCTCAAAGGCTCTGTTTCCTGATCCACTGGTCCAGAGGTCAGCAGGGAGCCATCCACAGTTTCCATCTGTACTGGAGTAGCCTTCTTCACTGAACGTATCCCCTGTTTCAGAGCAAAGGAGACATCCATAAAATTTCCACTTGCCCCTGAGTCGATCATAGCAGAGCTAGACACCCAAGCTGAGTCAACCCAGAGTTTGATGGAAAGAAAGCAATGAGAATTGTTTTTCTTACAACTCAGCTGGGACACCGCTGAGGAAACTTGAAAAATGGCAGCGTTTACACAGTCAACGTCCTCAGAGGTAACGGAGTTCAAGTCCGAGAAATCAAGATCTGTTGCTGCAGATCTCTCTGGAGCCTGAGGCTCGGACCTGACAGATCCCCTCTCGCAACACTCACAATGAATGAGTGCTGCAGTAGTCTTACGAGAACGGCTGGGGCAGTTTATAATGAAGTGCCCTGACTTACCACAATAGAAACATAGATTCTCCTTAAAACGATGTTCCTTGCGTGCATCACTAACCCGTCGTTGTAAAGAGTCTACCTGCATGGGTTCAGGTTCAGGTTCCCGTGTAATCCTACTCAAAGGTTCCTTAGCTGGAGAGGAAGGTAGGAAAAGGTTAGTGCGATTGCTTTCGAACCATCTCTCTTGCCTGCGTTCAGTCAGACGAGTATCAATACAGATGCAGTAGTTAATAAAGTCACCTAACGCAGTGGGAGGGTCGGCACGAGCAAGTTCATCCTTAATCAGTGGAGATAACCCCTTTCGAAAAATAGATTTTTTGGCGGAACTGTCCCAGGTGGTATCAAGGGCCCATCTCCTGAAATCCAAGGCATATTCAGCTACCGAGTGCTTACCTTGGCGCAAAGCTAACATGGCTGCTTCAGCTGTTGCACCTCGATTGGGGTCATCAAACACCTGCCCCATGGCTGAAATAAAATCATCAAGGTGATTCAAACAATCATCCTCAGTCTCAATCAGAGGGTTTGCCCACATCAAAGCCTTGTTGGTAAGCAACATAATTATAGTAAGCACCTTAGATCGTTCAGTGGGAAATTGTGAAGCATGTGCAGAAAAAAAAAGATTGCATTGATTAATAAATTCCCTGAATTTCTCACGTTCACCGCCAAAACGAAAAGGGGGCAACTTGGGAATCCCAGAACTCGGGGCTACGGCAGGAGCCTGGACTCGCTCCTCTAGAACCTCAATCCTGGCTCGCAAATCCTGGGCAGTCTGTCCAAACACTTGCAAATTGTGATTAGTGAGGTCCTGTAGGTTTGTAAAACGGGTCTTTATATTCTGCAAATCTGCAAGGATATTATCAGTCACTCCGCAAAGTTCCTTTATGCGGGCCTCCATTTTCCAGATCTTTTAAGACAGGAGTACTGGAAGAAGAGGAGAGGAAAAAAAAAACAATAGTGTTTACCTGTGGTAACACTGCAGAGAGAAAAAAAAATTAAGGGAACTGCTCACCTGGAATGGTTGTGAGAAGTCACAACCACTATTATCACAGAAAGTTCAACCGGACATCTGATATCCACAGTTACAGCAGACAAAAAAAAGAGAAAAGAAAAAAAAAAAACAATAGTGTTTACCTGTGGTAACACTGCAGAAAAAAAAAACACTTAAGGGAATTGCTCACCTGGAATGGTTGTGAGAAGTCACAACCACTGTCATCACAGAAAGTACAACCGGACATCCGATATCCACAGTTACAGCAGACACAGCCTTTCCAGACCCAGCAGACACTAACGTTTGGCTTCAGAATCTTGTAATGTGTGTAGTACAGTTCATATAGCGTCTTGTGCTTGGGTGCGATGAAAATACATGAGACACAGGTTTGATATAGAAAGTCTTGTATTACTTCATACAAGTTGGCAAAAATAGTCACACAGTTTGCAGACACAGAAGCAGGAGACACAGCAGGCCAGAGTAATCTAAGCTCAGCAATCACTCTCCACAACAGGTTCAGGATCTTCTTCTCTGTTACCGTAAGTCCATGCAAACGTGGGTCTTTCAAAGAGCAGGGTTCAGAGTCCACAAGTGCTTCAGAGTTCCTCAGTAGGAATAGCTGGAGTACAAGGTCCAAGGCTTCAGGAGTAAGGTCACAGGTTCACTGCAGGCTAGATTCTGAAGCACTGATTGCTCAGCTGTGGCTGCTTAAGAAGCAAAGGAGAGAATCAGGGTGGGAACATGCAAGCTGGAAACTCCATATTGACTGAGGGCAAGATAGCTGCAGCAAGACAGAAAGTAAAATGGCTGACGAACAAACTGAGTTTCAGGAACATGTACACCGAACCTTACATTATCCCTCCCAGAGGACCTGCATAGCAGCGCTGGTCACCCTGACCAGATACTACAGGTGGCGTCACAACAAACTACACGAACATTTCTAAATCCCCTGTAAATATCCCCCATTACAGTGAGCGCTCAGGGCACGGACCGAGCTGTGCTACCCGTGACATCCCCATAGACATCAACGGGCTCGGTGCCGAGTACCCCGAAGCCCTGGTTCTGTGTGCGACTCAAATGGATGATCAAAAACAATGTCTGACGATTTGTGGAGCAATAGTCCTACAGCATGTAATGCCCGTACACAGGACGGGGCACCTCTAGCCACTGCATCTAGTCTTCCACTGAAATAGGCTACTGGCCTTTGATTGTCACCATGTAACTGAGTCAATACCCCTGCCGCGTGTCCCTGCTGTTCGTGGAGATACAGGGTGAATGGTAGTTCATAGTTGGGGGTTCCTAGCGCTGGAGCTGCCACAATCCTGTTTTTGAGAGAATAAAAACAGTCTATACCTTCAGGAGTTAGTTTAAAAGGCACAATAGTGATAAAACCAGTCCAAGAAATGTCCTAAAAGCGGCAACATTAACAGGAATAGGAAAATTCTGTACAGCTTCTTTGCGAGCACTGGTCAGATGTCGCTCCCCTGGTGTAATGCAATGTCCCAAAAAAAAGATAACTGAAGATTTACAAAATTGCAGTTTATCCTTTGACGCTTTACATCCAGCTTGGTACAAAAAAAACAACAGGAGTGATATTGTTGCACTGTGACACTGTTTCCTGGAGGGGGCACAAATCAGTAAGTCATCAGCATATTATAAAAATAACATTGGCAAAATCAATAACTGTGAACCAAGCAGCTTTCTGAGATATCTGGAACAAAAGTGTATATATATATATCTTGTACCAGCCGATACATAGAGAGTTAAATCTCTTAGTTGAAGGGGGAAGATGGAGTTTTTACTGTCAAGGCTGCTGATAAGGAACCTAGCTGCAGGCCTGCTGCCGAAGGTGGGGGCTAGGTTTTAACTAAAACATCACTTGCTACCAGTTTCTGTAATCTGCTGAGCTATAGCCGTCTCTTGAGCTGAACTAAGAGGATACTGTCTCTGTTGGGGCAGGATTGCACCTGGCTTTAATTTGACCATGACTGGCTGCACCCTTAATCTGCCCACATCTGTTTTATCTGAAGCCCAGAAATCATGCGGTATCACACCTTCTAACATTGAAGGAAATTCATTTGTGTCCTCTATACTAGCAACGTCTAGCGACATGATTTTACAAAGAGTGCTCGGCTTCAGTCCTGGTGTCATAGTGACAGTTCCATCAGGATGATACTCAATATGTGCTTGCAATTGTGACAGCACATCACTTCTTAAAATATTACATTGACCTCGTGGTGATACCATTAACTGTGTGTGTACAGTGGTTCCTTGAATTTGCAGGGGAATCTTTTTAGTGACGGGGAGCAGGATAGATGGAGAGTTATAAGGAGTCGCTATAACATGGTGGGAGAAATCACTTTTCCCAAATGGCCAGTCCTCTTCTGTAATTACTGAATTGTCTGCCCCCGTGTCCACTTGGAGCTCAACCTCATGTCCCCCTGGTGTTCACCTGCACTGTGCAATTAGGAGTGGGGGGTAAGGAGACAAGGGGGTTCATGTGCAAGCTACTCTTTTTGCCTGTGCTAAATCATGTTGTGCCCCCTGTGCTATTCTGGCTAGATCCTCTGCTTTTACTGATCTCCAATCAGGTCTACTTACTTTCAGCTTTTCTTTGTCACTTCCCTTTTTTTTTTTTTTTAACACATTCATATAAGCACTTGCCAGTACTCTCTCACTAGTCTTGTTTTCTGGGACAAAACCCATTTCCACCCAAGTTTTTCTTAGAGCCCAGAAATAATCTTTTGGCTCTTCCTCTTTTCCCTGTACTCTGTCTTCTAGTGTAACTTCCTTTTCTGCTTGTCTATCTTTACATGCTTTTTTTCAACGCTTCTGTAAACATACCCCCTGCTTCTGCGTCATTGACTTCTGCATTACCAGGTCCGTTCCTACCAACATAACACTTGTATGTCTCATCTGTCAGTCTATCGTATCTAGCTTCATCTGCCAATTTCCCTTCTTATAAGTGCTTCCAGATCCTGTCTAGTTGCTTTATTAGAGCCGACTGCTCTGTAGGGCTCCATGGTCTGTACATTTCTGCTGTCCGGGGGGGGGGGAGAAACAGACAGGAGAGTAAATCAGTCATCCCTGTTTTTGTCAGTCTGTAGTCTCCGTCTCCTAATTCTTCAGTCTTTTCTTCACACGCACTCATCCACAGGTTCACTGTTTTCTTTGTCTCTCAACCATCCATGATGTGAGTTAAAGAACCTTTTTCCATTTATCACTGTTCAATTCTCCGTTTTCATTCATGCCTGCTTTCACTCTCTGCGCACAACTAAATCTTTAGCAGAAATGCCTTCCTTGGCATTTTGGTTCCCCATTTTTGTATCTCCTCACCTAGAAGAGATTCTCTTGTCACCAAGACAAGTTTGTCACCAAGACAATTGCGTCACCAAGACTCTGTCACCAAGACAATGGGCCACAAAGGTTTCTGAACCATTTCACTGCTCGCTCTCCAATATTTGTACGCCAACCAAACAAACAATCCAATCACACAAACACCAAGACAAAACCACAACACAATCATTGGATCCATACTGTCATTATTCAAAGGAGGAAAGGCAGGACTGACAATTAATCTGAAGGTCTACTGGTTCAAAGGGACCTGAGCCAGGAATACCTGTGATTTACCTGGAAAGCCGACCGCTCGGGGAAGAGGGAGTCCACTATACAGTGATATAGATTTTAGGTAGAATATAATAAGTATTCTTACCTCAGCGCTGTATGTATATCACCAACAGAAGGCTCCGCTCATCCCACGTCTCCGGACCGGTCGGGCTTCCTCAGAATAGAATAACTCAGTCCCCTGGTCGGGTGCCAGTTGTCGTCGCTGTTATCTCGTTAACCCTTTCCTCCTCGGAATGTGGTACCAGAGAGAATAAGACACAGACCAAAGTGTGCGTCAATAGACTCTACTCTTTATTGCTAACAAAGGGGCTTATATACACCCCCTGAAGCAGGAAGCGGAATTACCATATATGGCAGTTAATACAACTTATCATTAAAGCACGTAACATACTGTTTTTTTTTTACCAAACTTTCCATCCTTGCCTTTAGCCCCTGATTTCGGCTCCTAGCACAGAGTATCTCTTCAGCTCAGGGGGAGTATTATCTCAAAGAAGGAATATTCTTTTCTTATCTTCCCTTCTGCTATGCCTCAGCTTCCCAAGGCCTTCTGAAGAAATGCTGAATTAACTCTAACAGCGGTATACCACCGAACGTATTGTACCCCATGAGAGGAAACGGGACTTTGTATTTTTGAAAATGCATGGGAGGTAACCTTTAATAGCGATAGTCCCGAGCCCCAGGTGACCAGAAGAAAGTGTGGGTCAGACCAACTCGGGGACTTGGAGGTGACGAGACGTGTGACCGTGGGAAACGGTTTAGCTCCAGCACAGGGGTCTGACACCTGTCTAGGTGAGGACGTGCTGTTCCAGGATGACAGGGGGAGTGGGAGTGACTCTTGTGCAGACTGTGACTCGACCGCAAGGGAAAGCGAGTGCAGTAAGGTGGAGCCAAGTAAAAATGGACGATCTTCCTCTCACCGCAGGGGCTGCGTAAAGGCGGGACAGGCTACATCCTCTAAGAAGAGAAATGATGAGGAAGAGTCAGGGTCAGGTACCGGTCAGGTGACTGTCCTTGATAGGGAGACGCAGAGTGTGCGTGGGCAAGAGTACTCAGCCGAAAATTTAATTGAAGAGGTAATGGTGCGACATGTGCTGGCTGAAAGAGAGCAGGACCATGAGATGGAGCTGCTTAAAGAGTCAGTGAAAAAGACAGTCAAGCGAGAAAGGGTCCTAAGACAAGTGATTGAGCATAAAGTGGAGGAGCTGGAGAAGGAAGTCTCTAAGCTCAGAGAGGCCCAAGAGAAGCATCAGCAGGAGCTTCTCCGGAGGGAGGATGAGTGTCGCGGCTTGGCAGAAGAGCGAGATAGAGTTCTCAGAGAGCTCAAGATAAAGGAGGAGACTAGTGCTCAGCTCCAGAAATCCACGGGAGAAGAAATCCAGCAGAAGTGCCATGCAGATGGATACACAAGGGAGAGCAATGTCTTGGAAAACTGTACTAACGCTCAGGATGAGGAGGTCCAACAGTCTGTCCAAGAAGGTGACGGGTCGGTTTTCAAGTGTGTAATAGAGATACCGAAGACAGGCGAGAAGTGTGTGCCATTGAGGAGGTGCATGAGGCCTTTAGAAAGGCAGTAGAAGCATGCAGTGTGAACTGGGTGCCAGAGATGAAACAGTTAGTCATACTGTCGACTAAGGAAGTCACACTGAAGCGAGTGGCTATCCTGAGGGACATGCACCTACATTGTCTCCGCACGAAACAAGTGATCCTGTTGAGAAATAAAGAAGCCGCTTGACGTCTGGAGCAAGCAAGAAAGACGCAAAATCAGCTTGGCTTGGTGGAAGACATCATTCAAGTGCCCAGAGGTCTGGTGAAAAAGTCATCGGAAGACTTGGGAAAGTGATGCAGGAGATGGTGAATAAGTCCGGTGTGACGAGAGTCAGGATTCCGGCTGATGACCAACTCCATGTCAGGAGTGAAGATGGGATGGTCCCATTCCTCGTTGTCGGATCCAGGGAGAGCCTTGGGAATATCCAGATGCTCCTGGAGTATCGTGTGTCATACTTGAGAGAAGTAGAGCAGCTACGACTGGAGAGGGAGCAGGTCAACAGAGAGCTGCAGGAAATGGAAAGATGGCCGCCACCTTCAATCCGTAGTGTTGAGAGGCGAAGAGTGCCTGATGGAAGAGGTAGAAATAGTGATGCCTCAGTTAGCTCAGTGATGAGTGACCTAAGCAAGAAACCTGTAGTGGACGAAATAAAAAGGACTCAGACCAGACAGGACGTATGGGTGCAAGGGAATTGCGACGCCGTACTGACCGCTGGGAAGGCGGGTGGTCTGACAGAGGGCCCGACTTAGCCAGACGGTTTGACTGGCAGAGACGACCGAGAAGGATCTCTGGTCGGGTAACAAGTGTTCAACCCCACAAGTTTGAACAGAGGGGGGAGGTATGTGGTGTAGTGACCTGTTATGTTTCGGTAGCTGAGGAGTGCAGGTAAAAAAGGCAATACACCAGAGCAGTTGGAATCTATGAGATTGCAGTACCCTGACTAACCACCACAACTAGAGGCAGCCGTGGAGCGTTCCTACGTTGGTCCTAGACGCCTCGTCACAGCCTGAGAAACTAACTACACCTAAAGATAGAAATAGGAAAGCTATCTGCCCCGGAGCAGAACCCCAAAGATAACAGAAAGCCCCCAAACATGTAATGGCGGTTAGACAAGAGGAAATACTGACACAGAAAGAAAATAGTATGAGCAAACGCTGGGGCCCAAACTATCTAAATAGAAAAGGATAGGAAGGGTACTTACTGCAATCCCAGAAAAACCTGAAAAGCACCAACTCTACTAATTTCAAAATCACCTGAGATCACACGACCTCTACCACCTAAATTAATTCTCTGGTGTAACAAAATCAAAACAGCAGCCACTGAAAAAACTGGAAAAAGCAAAAGAACAAAACTCAGTGGCTGAACTAAACTGAGAGGGCAGAAGCCCCGGAGGGGACCCAGAAGGCCCCCAAAGAAGTGCAGGACAAAATGCAAAAATATAGAATAAACACAAAAGAAGCAAAAGTCTTATCTGTAAGCAGGAGATGCAGACACGACACAGCAGGCTACAAGGGAAACTGGAATGAAGGATTCAGACCAGAACAATTGATCACCGGCAACCCTGATGGGAAAATGACTCCCTTATATAAGACCAGTCAGTAACACCTGATTCCCAGTCCCCACAATCTTCACTAGCACCGCTTGTAACCACCAGAGGGAGCCTCTGTTCAGAACTCATCTCAAACCCATTCACAACAGTACCCCCCCCTTGAGGAGGGGTCACCGAACCCTCATTTGAGCAACCAGGTCGGTCAGGATGAGTTCTATGATACGCACGGATAAGTCTCCTAGCATGGATGTCCGAAGCAAACACCCAAGAATTGTCTTCCTGACCATAACCTCTCCACTTAACCAAATACTGGAGTTTCCGTCTAGAAAAACGAGAATCCAATATTTTCTCAACCAAATACTCCAGATTGCCCTCAACCAAAACAGGGTCAGGAGGCACAGCAGCAGGAACCACTGGCTCAACAAACCTCTTCAACAAGGACTTGTGGAACACGTTATGGATCTTAAATGTCCCTGGAAGAAGCAAACGAAAAGAAACAGGATTAATAATCTCCATGATCTTATAAGGTCCAATGAACCTAGGCTTAAATTTAGGAGATGCTACTCTCATAGGAATATTCTTTGAGGACAACCAGACCAAGTCCCCCACTTTAAACCGAGGACCATCAGTCCTATGCCGGTTAGCAAACCGCTGGGCCTTCTCCTGAGAGAGGGACAACCTCTCCACTACCTGGTCCCAAATCTGTTGCATATGCTCCACAACAGAGTCAACACCTGGACAGACAGAAGCCTCCGTCTGTCCTGAAGAAAATCGAGGGTGAAACCCAGAATTACAGAAAAACGGAGACATCAAAGTGGCAGAGCTAGCCCTATTATTAAGAGCAAACTCAGCCAAAGGCAAAAAAGAGACCCAGTCATCCTGATCAGCAGACACAAAGCATCTTAGATAAGTCTCCAATGTCTGGTTTGTTCTCTCAGTTTGACCATTGGTCTGAGGATGAAATGCCGAGGAGAAAGACAATTGAACACCAAGTTTAGAACAAAAAGTCCTCCAAAATCTGGAAACAAACTGGACTCCTCTGTCAGACACAATGTTCTCAGGAATGCCGTGTAAACGAACCACGTGCTGAAGGAACAACGGCACCAATTCAGAGGAGGAAGGCAACTTAGGTAATGGCACAAGATGTATAATTTTGGAAAACCTATCACAAATTACCCAGATGGTGGTCATTCTCTGAGAAACAGGAAGATCGGAAATGAAATCCATAGAGATATGGGTCCATGGTCTCTTGGGCACAGGCAATGGCATCAACAAACCACTAGAGCGAGAGCAAGGCTTGGAGCGAGAGCAAGTCCCGCAGGACTGCACAAATTCCCTGACATCGCGAGACAAGGTAGGCCACCAAAAGGACCGACTAACCAAGTCTCTGGTACCAAAAATTCCGGGATGCCCAGCCAATGCGGAACAATGAATCTCAGACATCACACTCTTTTTCCATTGGTCCGGGACAAACAATTTTCCAACAGGGCAGCGCTCGGACCTATCCTCCTGATACCCCTCCAGAGCAAGTCTCAAATTGGGCGAGATGGCGGAAAGAACTACACCCTCTTTCAAAATAACAGAAGGATCAGATAACTCAGGAGAGTCCGCAAGGAAACTCCTCGAGAGGGCATCCGCCTTAACATTCTTAGTGCCAGGAAGAAAGGAAACCACAAAATTAAAACGTGTGAAAAACAAGGCCCACCTGGCCTGTCTAGGATTGAGTCGCTTGGCAGATTCCAGATAGACCAGATTCTTATGGTCCGTAAGGACCACCACCTGATGTTTGGCTCCCTCCAGCCAATGTCTCCACTCTTCAAAAGCCCACTTCATGGCCAATAACTCCCGATTACCGACGTCATAATTACGTTCAGTAGGAGAAAATTTTCGAGAGAAAAAGGCACAAGGGTTACTTTTAGAGGTCTCTGGATCTTTTTGGGACAAAACGGCACCTGCCCCAATTTCAGAGGCATCAACCTCCACCTGAAATGGCAGAGAAACATCAGGCTGCCGTAGAACAGGAGCAGAAGTGAATCTCTGCGTAAGTTCCTGAAATGCAGAGACTGCCTCAGGAGGCCAATTCACCACATCAGAACCCTTTCTGGTCAAATCAGTTAATGGTTAAACAATAACCGAGAAATTACCAATAAATTTACGATAAAAATTGGCAAAACCCAAAAATCTCTGAAGAGCCTTTAATGAAGTAGGTTGGACCCAATCACAGATGGCCTGAACCTTGACCGGGTCCATTTCAATAACAGATGGGGACAAAATGAATCCCAGAAATGAGATCCTCTGTACGCCAAAAAGACACTTTGATCCCTTCACATACAGAGCATTCTCTCTCAAAATCTGGAATACAGTTCGAACATGTTTCACATGAGAGTCCCAGTCATTAGAAAAAATCAAGATATCATCCAAATAAACAATCAGAAGTTTGTCCACAAAATCCCTGAAAATGTCATTCATGAAGGACTGGAAGACGGAAGGAGCATTAGTGAGCCCAAAGGGCATCACTAGGTACTCAAAATGCCCTTCAGGGGTATTGAATGCCATCTTCCATTCATCCCCGTGCTTAATGCGAATAAGGTTATACGCCCCCCTGAGGTCAAGCTTGGTAAACCAAGTAGCGTTTTTCACCCTGGAAAACAGGTCAGAAATCAAGGGTAACAGGTATTGATATTTCACAGTAATATTGTTCAAGAGACGATAATCAATACACGGCCTTAATGAACCATCTTTTTTGGCCACAAAGAAAAAACCGGCACCTAAGGGTGAAGAGGATGGTCTGATATGACCCTTCTCCAATGATTCCTTGATATAAGACCGCATAGCGTCATGTTCAGGTACAGACAAGTTAAAAAGGCGACCTTTAGGGAATTTACTACCCGGCACTAATTCAATAGCGCAGTCATAGCTCCTATGGGGAGGCAAGGATGCAGATTTACTTTCGCTAAACACATCAGAAAAATCAAACAAAAAGTCAGGAACATCCTGAGCCTGGGGGGAGGCAGAAAAAACAGGAGTGTTGGTATTAACACATTGGCAGCCCCAACTGGTTACAGACACAGATTTCCAATCCAAAACAGGATTATGAGACTGTAACCAAGGGAAACCCAGCACGATAATGTCATGCAGATTATATAGAACCAAAAATTTGCAGCACTCCTGGTGATCAGGTTCAACCCTCATTATCACCTGAGTAGAAAACTGGGGTTTATTCTCAGCCAAAGGGTAGAATCGATCCCCAGTAGGGGAATAGACCTCTGCAGGGGTATCAAGGGAAACCCACAACGTTTAGCAAAATCATAATCCATCAGGTTAATAGCTGCTCCAGAATCAACGAAAGCCTGAGCAGAAAATGAGGACAGAGAGCATATCAGAGTGACAGTTAATAAAAACTTAGTCTGAACACTACCCAAGACAACTGAGCGTGCAAAACGTCTTCCCCGCTTAGGGCAGACTGAAATAGCATGAGAGGCATCACCACAGTAGAAACATAACCCATTGCGCTTTCGAAACTCATGACGCTGTGCCCCAGACACCACTCTATCACACTGCATGGATTCAGAAGCTGGTTCACAAGGCAACACCATTCCACGCATACTTCTCCGCTCACGCAAACGTCTATCAATTTGAATCGCTAATGACATAGAATCATTGAGACCAGAGGGGACAGGGAATCCCACCATAACATCCTTTACATTATCTGACAGACCCTTCCGGAAAAGGGCCGCCAAAGCGTCGTCATTCCATTTGGTCAGGACTGCCCACCTACGGAATCTCTGACAGTATAACTCAGCGTCATCAAGCCCCTGATTTAATGCCAACAAGGTTTTTTCAGCTTGATCAGTGACATTAGGCTCATCGTACAATAACCCCAAAGCCTGAAAAAACGCATCAACATCACTCAAAACAGGATCCCCAGGTATCAGGGAAAAAGCCCAATCCTGAGGATCGCCGCGCAGGAGAGAGATGATAATTTGAACCTGCTGCGCTGCGTTTCCTGAGGACTTCGATTTTAAGGCAAAAAACAATTTACAATTATTTTTGAAATTCTGAAACTTAGCTCGATCCCCTAAAAACAAATCTGGCATGGGGATCCTAGGTTCCACAACAGGCAACCTAGCAAGATATGCAGCAATACTCTGAACCTCAGTGGCAAGCTGATCCACACGGCCAGACAACTGTGCAAACTCCATTGGGAGAAAAGATCCTCCCCAGCACCCAGAGATACAGAGGAAAAAAAAAAATGCAACAAACAGAAAAATATCTCTGACAACTCTGACAACCTTTTTTCTTTCACAATATTTTTTTTTTCCCTTCTGTGAGTACCATACAATTTTCAATTTTTTGGCCGGTGATACTGTTATGTTTCGGTAGCTGAGGAGTGCAGGTAAAAAAGGCAATACACCAGAGCAGTTGGAATCTATGAGATTGCAGTACCCTGACTAACCACCACAACTAGAGGCAGCCGTGGAGCGTTCCTACGTTGGTCCTAGACGCCTCGTCACAGCCTGAGAAACTAACTACACCTAAAGATAGAAATAGGAAAGCTATCTGCCCCGGAGCAGAACCCCAAAGATAACAGAAAGCCCCCAAACATGTAATGGCGGTTAGACAAGAGGAAAAACTGACACAGAAAGAAAATAGTATGAGCAAACGCTGGGGCCCAAACTATCTAAATAGAAAAGGATAGGAAGGGTACTTACTGCAATCCCAGAAAACCCTGAAAAGCACCAACTCTACTAATCTCAAAATCACCTGAGATCACACGACCTCTACCACCTAAATTAGTTCTCTGGTGTAACAAAATCAAAACAGCAGCCACTGAAAAAACTGGAAAAAGCAAAAGAACAAAACTCAGTGGCTGAACTAAACTGAGAGGGCAGAAGCCCCCGGAGGGGACCCAGAAGGCCCCCAAAGAAGTGCAGGACAAAATGCAAAAATATAGAATAAACACAAAAGAAGCAAAAGTCTTATCTGTAAGCAGGAGATGCAGACACGACACAGCAGACTACAAGGGAAACTGGAATGAAGGATTCAGACCAGAACAATTGATCACCGGCAACCCTGATGGGAAAATGACTCCCTTATATAAGACCAGTCAGTAACACCTGATTCCCAGTCCCCACAATCTTCACTAGCACCGCTTGTAACCACCAGAGGGAGCCTCTGTTCAGAACTCATCTCAAACCCATTCACAACAGTGACCCCTGATGCAGCTAGGGGGCACTGTGTAGGCTCCTCGGGATATGCATGGAGGCATGTGATGGATGGACGTTATGTATCGCAGAGGTGGGTGGCCCTGTGATGGAAGCCTGGATATGTTTTGGTTCAGCAGAGCTATTGCTGAGAGTTGTACTATATATTGGGAGGCTTCCACGTGACTAGGAGAGCTGAGTGGGTCCAGTCACCTACAAACCCACCCAAGGGGTATGTGTCTGAATACCTAAGATAAAACCTGTATATGGTTGTGTGTATCTGAAGGACCTGTGATGAGGTCATGATCAGGTGACCTAACCATGTGATCCTGACCTCACCTGTGGGCGGGGTTATGCCTATGTAATGGAGTGTGCTTGGCACCTGGGAGAGAGTGTGTGGGAGTCTGCCAGTGTGGACAGACTTCCATGCGTCCAGGCGGGACATTACAGAGAGGTCTCTGTGACTGAGGAGTGAGGCTCCAGGCAGGAGCTGAAGTACTGAAGATTTGTATTGCATGTGACTGTATGGTTTATGATGTAATAAACCTAAGGACTTTTTGCATAAGAAAGTGTCTCCTGATTTGCCTCTGAAGCAGCCGAGTGAGTGAATCCTTACAACGCGCATACAATCTCCTCACTGAAGGTGCCGGTATTCTAGGGGCTTATTTCAGCCGAGCCCTAACACATGCGTGCAAGATCACCCTGGCGCAAAGCACATAATGTGATTGATACTAGCGCATGGCGGCACGACCATGCCACCCTTTTATAGTAGCATCTACAGGGCCTGCCAGATAAGGACCAATAGGAAACTGCTCCAGAACACAAGTGGTTTCAGGACCTTCCTGGCGGACCAATAGGAGCTGCTGCAGTACCTGAGCATGTGACCCCTGATCTCCAATGAGAGATCTTACTCTGGGCATGCTCAGAAGGGGAAAGCAAGGACTTTGTCCTAAAGACGTTTGCTCGCCGCTAACCAGTACTGGCTACAATAGCAGAGCCTGGAGGAGCAGCAGTAATCCTCTGCACAATGTTAGACTGGGCGAGACGCTGGGACCGACGTTTAAGCTGAGCAGAGTCCACTGCGGCCGGAGACGGATGGGAGACCGCAGAAGGGACGGCTCGAGATTCCCCTTGTGCAGAAGCGGGAACTCGTCCCCTAACATTACCCCCTTCCTAGGGCCCCCCCTTCTTTGGGCCTCGCTGCGTTCAAAGGCAGCGATCAGCTGCGGAGCATGAATATCTTCGGCAGGCTCCCAGGACCTATCCTCAGGCCCATAACCCCTCCAATCCACCCCAAAAATTTTTTGCCCCGTACCACCTTGCACCCTACAATGGTGTTCACCTCGTAATCATCCGTAGATGAACCTGACGTCCCGGAAGATGACTCAGGAAACCAGGAGATGACCACGGGTTTTAAGAGGGACACATGGAAGGTGTCGGATATACCAAGGCGAGGCGGAAGGGCCAAATGGTAAACCACAGGGTTCACCTGCTCGAGAACCTTGAAGGGACCCAAATAGCGGGGTGCCAACTTAGTGGATTCCACCCGTAGCCTGATGTTTCGGGCGGAGAGCCATATTAGGTCACCAGGAGCAAATGTCGGAGCAGGACGCCGATGGGCATCGGCGGAAGACCTCATCCTTTCCTTGGAAGCCTGAATGGCATCCTGGATGCGGTCCCATATGTCCCCCGTGCCTCCACAGCCCAGTCTGCCACCCTGGAGTCGGCGGAAGCCACGGGTATGGGCACCGGTACCCGCGGTTGGCTGTAATTTAAGAGGAATGGGGTCTGTCCGGTGGAGTCAGCCACAGCATTGTTTAGCGCGAACTCCGCCCACGGGAGCAAGGATGCCCAGTCATCCTGCCTGGCAGAGACAAAATGTCGCAAGTATGTAACCAAGGTCTGGTTGGCCCTCTCTGCCAAACCATTCGTCTCGGGATGATATGCAGAGGAGAGGTTTAACTCAATACAGTGTTATGTTCTGCTACAAGCACTAAGAAAATAAAGGGATATCTGTTGTGTTTCGGTAGCTGAGGAGGACAGGAACAACAGGAGGGCAGCAGAACACCTGAGATGTTGGTAACTGATGGGTTGCAGATTCCTAAACTAACGACACAACTAGAGGTAGCGGTGGATCGTTCCTACGTTGATCCTAGACGCCTCGTCACAGCCTTAGAGATAACTACACCTAAAGGCAGAAAGATGAAAGCTATCTGCCCCGGAGCAGATCCCCAAAGAAAATAGGAAGCCCCCAAACATATAATGGCGGTTAGACAAGATGAAAACACAAACATAGGCAGAAAATAGATTGAGCAAACGCTGGGGCCACAAGCTGACTAAATAGGATAGGAAAGGAGAGATTACTTTCTGCAACCCAGAAAACCCTACAAAAATCCAACAATTCTGATTACAAAAATACTGAGATCACACGATCTCGCCACCCGCTAAATCAGATCTCAGTGTGAACAAAACAAAGCTGCAGCCGCTGAAAAAACAGGAAAAAGCAAATGAGCAAAAAACAGTGGCTGAAGATAAACTGTGAGGATCTCAGGCCCCAGGAGGGGACCTGGCTGAGCTCCACAAAAGTGCAGAAAACAATGCAAAAAGCAAGCACAAAAAGAAAAGCAAAAAATATCTTATCTGAAAGCAGGAGATGCAGGCAAGGCTCCAGCAACCTTCCAAATGAACCAGGAACCACAATTGAGACAAGAACAATTGATCACCGGCAACCATCATGGGAGGGAACCTCCCTTATATCAGACCAGTCAGTGAACCCAGATTGCCACTCCTCGCTGAAAGGTTCAGTACTGTCTGTAACCAACAGAGGGAGCCTCTGCTCAGAAACCATCTCTAACACATTCATAACAGTACCCCCCCCTTGAGGAGGGGTCACCGAACCCTCACTTGTGCAACCCGGCCGATCAGGATGAGCTCGGTGATAGGCACGGATCAGTCTCCTAGAATGGATGTCCGAAGCATACACCCAAAAATTGTCCTCCTGACCATAACCTCTCCACTTAACCAAATACTGGAGTTTCTGTCTAGAAAAACGAGAATCCAATATTTTCTCAACCACATACTCCAGATTGCCCTCAACCAAAACAGGGTCAGGAGGCGCAGTCACAGGAACGACTGGCTCGACAAACCTTTTCAATAAGGACTTGTGGAACACGTTATGGATCTTAAATGTCCCTTGGAAGAAGCAAACGGAAGCAAACAGGATTAAGAATCTCCATGATCTTATAAGGTCCAATGAACCTGGGCTTAAACTTTGGAGATGCAACCCTCATAGGGATATTTCTTGAGGACAACCAAACTAAGTCCCCACTTTAAACCGAGGACCATCAGTCCTATGCCAGTTGGCAAACCATTGATCAGCAGACACAAAACATCTCAAATAAGTCTCCAAGGTCTGGTTTGTTCTCTCGGTTTGTCCATTGGTCTGAGGATGAAAAGCAGAGGAGAAAGATAATTGAACACCAAGTTTAGAACAAAATGTCTTGAAAAATCTGGAAACAAACTGGACTCCTCTGTCAAACACAATGTTCTCCAGAATGCCATGTAACCGAACCACGTGCTGAAGGAACAAAGGCACCAATTCGGAGGAGGAAGGCAACTTAGGTAATGGCACAAGATGTATCATCTTGGAAAATCTATCACAGATTACCCAGATAACGGTCATTCTCTGAGAAACAGGGAGGTCGGAAATAAAATACATAGAGATATGGGTCCATGGTCTCTTGGGCACAGGCAATGGCATCAACAAACCACTAGAGCGAGAGCAAGGCTTGGAGCGATAGCAAGTCCCACAGGACTGCACAAATTCCCTGACGTCACGAGACAAAGTAGGCCACCAAAAGGACCGACTCACCAAGTCTCTGGTACCAAAAATCCCGGGATGACCAGCCAACGCGGAACAATGAATCTCAGACATCACACTCTTCTTTCACTGGTCTGGGACAAACAATTTCCCAATAGGGCAGCGCTCAGGTTTATCCTCCTGACACCCTTCCAAGGCCAGACTCAAATTGGGCGAGATGGCGGAAAGAACTACACACCTCTTTCAAAATAACAGTAGGATCAGATAACTCAGGAGAGTCCGCAAAAAAACTCCTCAAGAGGGCATCCGCCTTAACATTCTTAGTGCCAGGAAGAAAAGAAACCACAAAATTAAAACGTGTGAAAAACAAGGCCCACCTGGCCTGTCTAGGATTAAGTCGCTTGGCTGATTCGAGATAAACCAGATTCTTATGGTGTTATATTTCGGTAGCTGAGGAGTGCAGGTAAAAAAGGCAATACACCAGAGCAGTTGGAATCTATGAGATTGCAGTACCCTGACTAACCACCACAACTAGAGGCAGCCGTGGAGCGTTCCTACGTTGGTCCTAGACGCCTCGTCACAGCCTGAGAAACTAACTACACCTAAAGACAGAAATAGGAAAGCTATCTGCCCCGGAGCAGAACCCCAAAGACAATAGAAAGCCCCCAAACAAGTAATGGCGGTTAGACAAGATGAAATACAGACACAGAAAGAAAATAGTATGAGCAAACGCTGGGGCCCAAACTAACTAAATAGAAAAGGATAGGAAGGGTACTTACTGCAATCCCAGAAAACCCTGAAAAGCACCAACTCTACTAATTTCAAAAACACCTGAGATCACACGACCTCTTCCACCTAAATTAGTTCTCTGGTGTAACAAAATCAAAAACAGCAGCCACTGAAAAAACTGGAAAAAGCAAAAGTACAAACATAAGTGGCTGAACTAAACTGAGAGGGCAAAAGCCCCCGGAGGGGACCCAGAAGGCCCCCACAGAAGTGCAGGACAAAATGCAAAAATATAGCACAAAAACAAAAAGAAGAAAATGTCCTATCTGCTAGCAGGAGATGCAGACACGACACAGCAGACTACAAGGGAAACAGGAATGAAGGATTCAGACCAGAACAATTGTTCACCGGCAACCCTGGTGGGAAGGTGACTCCCTTATATAAGACCAGTCAGTAACACCTGATTCCCAGTCCTCACAATCTTCACTGGACAGACCAGCACCGCTTGTAACCACCAGAGGAAGCCTCTGCTCAGAACTCATCTCAAACCCATTCACAACATATGGTCCGTGAGGACACCACCTGATGTTTGGCTCCTTCCAGCCAATGTCTCCACTCTTCAAAGGCCCACTTCATGGCCAATAACTCCCGATTACCCACGTCATAATTACTTTCAGTTGGAGAAAATTTTCGAGAGAAAAAGGCACAAGGGTTACTCTTAGAGGTCTCTGGATCTCTTTGGGACAAAACGGCACCTGCCCCAATTTCAGAGGCATCAACCTCCACCTGAAACGGTAGAGAAATATCAGGCTGCCGTAGAACAGGAGCAGAAGTGAATCTCTGCTTAAGTTCCTGAAACGCAGAGACTGCCTCAGGAGGCCAATTCACCACAGCAGAACCCTTTTTGGTCAAATCAGTCAATGGTTTAACAATACCGGAGAAATTACCAATAAATTTACGATAAAAATGGGCAAAACCCAAAAATCTATAAAGAGCCTTTAATGAAGTAGGTTGGACCCAATCACAGATGGCTTGAACCTTGACCGGGTCCATTTCAATAACATTCGGAGACAAAATGAATCCCAGAAATGAGACCTTCTGTACGCCAAAAAGACACTTTGATCCCTTCACATACAGTGCATTCTCTCTCAAAATCTGGAACACAGTCCGAACATGTTTCACATGAGAGTCCCAGTCATTGGAAAAAATCAAGATATCATCCAAATAAACAATCAGAAATTTATCCACAAAATCCCTGAAAATATCATTCATGAAGGATTGGAAGATGGAAGGAGCATTAGTGAGCCCAAAGGGCATCACTAGGTACTCAAAATGCCCCTCTGGGGTATTAAACGCCGTCTTCCATTCATCCCCGTGCTTAATGCGAATAAGGTTATACGCCCCCTGAGGTCAAGCTTGGTAAACCAACTCGCACTTTCCACCCTGGAAAACAGGTCAGAAATCAAGGGTAACGGATATTGATACTTCACAGTGATCTTATTCAAGAGACGATAATCAATACACGGCCTCAATGAACCATCCTTTTTGGCCACAAAGAAAAAACCGGCACCCAAGGGAGAAGAGGATGTTCTGATATGACCCCTCTCCAATGACTCCTTGATATAAGATCACATAGCATCGTTTTCAGGTACAGACAAGTTAAAAAGGCGACCTTTAGGAAATTTACCACCAGGCACTAATTCAATAGCGCAATCATAGCTCCTGTGAGGGGGCAAAGATGCAGATTTACTTTCACTAAATACATCCGAAAAATCAGTCAAAAAGTCAGGAACATCCTGAGACTTGGGAGAGGCAGAAAAAACAGGAGTGTCAGCATTAACACATTGGCAGCCCCAACTGGTCACAGACACAGATTTCCAATCCAAAACAGGATTATGAGACTGTAACTAAGGGAAACCTAGTACAATAATGTCATGCAGATTATACAGCACCAGAAATTTGCAACTCTCCTGATGATCTGGTTCAACCCTCATTATCACCTGAGTAGAAAACTGGGGTTTATTCTCCGCCAAAGGTGTGGAATCAATGCCCAGTAGGGGAATAGACTTCCGCAGGGGTATCATGGGAAACCCACAACGTTTGGCAAAGTCAAAATCCATCAGGTTAATAGCTGCTCCTGAATCAACAAAAGCCTGAGCAGAAAATGTGGACAGGGAGCAAATCAGGGTAACAGTCAACAGAAATTTAGTCTGAACACTACCCAAGACAACTGAGCGTGCAAAACGTCTTCCCCGCTTAGGGCAGACTGAAATAGCATGAGAGGCATCACCACAGTAGAAACATAACCCATTGCGCTTTCGAAACTCATGACGCTGAGCCCCAGAAGTGAGTCTATCACACTGCATGGGCTCAGAAGCTGGCTCACAAGGCAACACTATCTTACGCATACCTCTGCGCTCAGCGCAAACGTCTATCAATTTGAATAGCCAATGACATAGAATCATTGAGACCAGAGGGAGCAGGGAATCCCACCATAACATCCTTTACATTCTCTGACAGCCCCTTCCGAAAAAGGGCTGCCAAAGCATCATCATTTTATTTGGTCAGGACTGCCCACTTTCGGAATTTCTGACAGTACAACTCAGCGTCTTCAAGACCCTGATTTAATGCCAACAAGGTTTTTTCAGCTTGATCAGTGACATTGGGTTCATCGTACAATAACCCCAGAGCCAGCAAAAATGCATCAATATCATTCAAAACAGGATCCCCAGGTGTCAGGGAAAAAGCCCAATCCTGAGGATCGCCGCGCAGGAGAGAGATGACAATTTGAACCTGCTGTGCTGCGTTACCTGAGGACTTAGGCTTTAAGGCAAAAAACAACTTAGTTATTTTTGAAATTCAGAAATTTAGCCCGATCCCCCAAAACAAATCTGGCATGGGAATCCTAGGTTCCACAACTGGCAACCCAGCAAGATAGGTAGCAATACTCCGAACCTCAGTGGCAAGCTGATCCACACGGCCAGACAACTGTGCAAACTCCATTAGAGAAAAAAAAAATCCTCCTCAGCACCCAGAGAAAAAGAGGGAAAAAATGCAACAGACAGAAAAAAAAAATAAAAAATCTCTGACAACTCTGACAACTTTTTTCTTTCCACACTATTTTTCCCTTCTGTGAGTACCATATAATTTTCAGTTATGGCCGGTGATACTGTTATGTTTCGGTAGCTGAGGAGGACAGGAACAACAGCAGGGCAGCCGAACACTGAGATGTTGGTAACTGATGGGTTGCAGATTCCTAAACTAATGACACAACTAGAGGTAGCCGTGGAGCGTTCCTACGTTGATCCTAGACGCCTCGTCACAGCCTAAGAGATAACTACACCTAAAGGCAGAAAGATGAAAGCTATCTGCCCCGGAGCAGATCCCCAAAGAAAATAGGAAGCCCCCAAACATATAATGGCGGTTAGACAAGATGAAAATACAAACATAGGCAGAAAATAGACTGAGCAAACGCTGGGGCCACAAGCTGACTAAATAGGATAAGACAGGAGAGATTACTTTCTGCAACCCAGAAAACCCTACAAAAATCCAACAATTCTGATTACAAAAATACTGAGATCACACGATCTCGCCTCCCACTAAATCAGATCTCAGTGTGAACAAAAACCAAGCCGCAGCCGCTGAAAAAACAGGAAAAAGCAAATGAGCAAATAACAGTGGCTGCAGATAAACTGTGAGGAGCTCAGGCCCCAGGAGGGGACCTGGCTGACCTGCACAAAAGTGCAGAAAACAATGCAAAAAGTAAGCACAAAAAGAAAAGCAAAAAATATCTTATCTGAAAGCAGGAGATACAGGCAAGACTCCAGCAAACTTCCAAATGAACCAGGAACCACAATTGAGACAAGAACAATTGATCACCGGCAACCATCATGGGAGGGAACCTCCCTTATATCAGACCAGTCAGTGAACCCAGACTGCCACTCCTCGCTGAAAGGTTCAGTACTGTCTGTAACCACCAGAGGGAGCCTCTGCTCAGAAACCATCTCTAAAACATTCATAACAGTTGGCGCATATGCTGCAGAGTGGGGTTGTAACAACCCTGCTGGCATCACTGCATGGCCTCCCATCCCTTACACACCAACTTACTCACTGCTCCGGGTCATGCTGTGATTTCTGTCTGCTGCTGGCTCCATGTTCTGTGCCTCTTGCTTTCTGCCTGCTCTCTGCATGCTTCCTGGCTGTGTGCATAGGGGCGCAGCGCCAGAACTCTCTGGTTCTTATGGATTCAGGGTGCACCTGTCTAATGTGGACCTGGCCAATTACCAAGAGGTCTCTAGTATTTAGTGCAGCTCCACCCAGTGGAACTTGCCTGTGCAAAGTCTTAACTGTTAGAACTCTCCTGTTAGGTTTTTTCTATCTTGCTGGTCACATGACCTTTGTTGCCTATTTAATCCTGCTCCGCCCTTCTGGCTTTGCTGGACTTCATTGTAATTTCTACTCTTAAGCTAGCCGGGTGCTTTGTTACCTTTCTCAGTTAGTTTTGCTTGGTCTTTTGACCTCTACGTTCTATGTTGTTTGTTTTTCTTATTACTGCTACAACTTCTGTTAGGAGGTGTCCATCTTTTCTCCCAGTACCTAGTTCTTGTAGGGATCCCTCCCTCGCATCTATAGGTCTTCGTACAGACTAGCTGAGGACTTTAGCGGGTCTGATCGCTTAGTTCTATCGTAGGGACAGATATACCTTTCTTTCCTTAGTGCTTGTAGCAGAACATAACATTAACTCAGTTAGTGTCTTACTACTGAGCTGCCAGGTCCTGTGTTTCGCCTTCTCTGGAGGCTTGACTCCTAGCTTTGCCTTTTACCTGTCTTTCTGCCCTACAGGAGGCAGAATATCCTGGTCCCTGTGTCTTGTTCCTGTACCTTGTCTTGCACCGTTACCTTATCTGAACTTTGTCCTACCTCTGTGTAAGGTTCTGTGTACATTTTCCTGAAACTCAGTTTGTTCGTCAGCCATTTTACTTTCTGTCTTGCTGCAGCTATCTTGCCCTCAGTCAATATGGAGTTTCCAGCTAGCATGTTCCCGCCCTGATTCTCTCCTCTTGCTTCTTAAGCAGCCACAGCTGAGCAATCAGTGCTTCAGAATCAAGCCTGCAGTGAACCTGTGACCTGACTCCTGAAAGCCTTGGACTTAAACTCCGTTACCTCTGAGGACGTTGACTGTGTAAACGCTGCCATTTTTCAAGTTTCCTCAGCAGTGTCCCAGCTGAGTTGTAAGAAAAATAATTCTCATTGCTTTCTTTCCATCAAACTCTGGGTTGACTCAGCTTGGGTTTCTAGCTCTGCTATGATCGACTCAGGGGCAAGTGGAAATTTTATGGATGTCTCCTTTGCTCTGAAACAGGGGATACGTTCAGTGAAGAAGGCTACTCCAGTACAGATGGAAACTGTGGATGGCTCCCTGCTGACCTCTGGACCAGTGGATCGGGAAACAGAGCCTTTGAGGGTTCTTATGGGTAAAGATCATCAAGAGAAACTGTCCTTTATGCTTATCTCTTCTCCCCACTTTCCATTATTCTAGGGCTACCATGGCTGCAGGCTCAGAATCCTACCATTAACTGGGAGACCAAGGAATTACACTTTCCAGAGAAACAGATGAGTCCAACAGTTTCAGCTTGCTCTGTTCCTAAAGGAACCATGTCGTCCCTGAACTACCAGCTGTATACCAGGACTATGTGGATTTATGTGACAAGAAGAACGCTGACCAGCTTCCTCCTCACCGTCCATATGATTGTCCAATTGAATTATTGCCTGGAGCAGAGATACCTTTTGGTAAGATCTACCCCCTGGCGGGGCCCGAGCTAAAGGCTTTAAAGGATTACATAGACGAAAATCTAGCCAAGGCTTCATACGCCCCTCTTCATCTCCTGCAGGTGCACCCATCTTCTTTGTAAAGAAGAAAGATGGATCTCTGAGACCCTGCGTAGACTATAGGGAACTCAATAAGGTTACTATTAGAAACCGTTATCCATTGCCTTTAATCCCTGAATTATTGGAGAGAGTGCGACATGCCAAAATTTTCTCTAAACTAGATCTTCGTGGGGCCTATAACTTAGTCCGTATTAGACCTGGGGATGAATGGAAGACTGCATTCAGGTCACGCTATGGACACTTTGAATATCTAGTTATGCCTTTTGGTCTGAGTACCGCCCCAGCCACTTTCCAACACTTGGTGAATGACATCTTCAGGGATCTCCTAGATACATTCGTGGTGATTTATTTGGATGATATTCTAATTTTTTCTAACTCCACAGAGGAACATCATGGACATGTGAGAATGGTCTTGGAACGTCTAAGACAAAATCATCTTTATATCAAACTTGAAAAGTGTGAATTCCATAGGACCGAAATTCAATTTCTGGGGTATGTACTGTCTAACAAGGAATTAGTATGGATGGAAGCAAAACCCAAGCCATCAAGGATTGGCCAAGTCCTAGAAATGTGAAGGAGGTACAGCGCTTCATCGGTTTGCCAACTTCTATAGACGTTTCATTAGGAATTTCTCTGAGGTAGTGTCACCTATCACCCAACTTACCCGAAAAGAGTCTAGGTTCTCCTGGACTCCCCAAGCCCAGGAAGCATTTTCCCGTCTAAAAGATAAATTTACCACTGCACCTATCCTAGTACATCCCAACCCCGAGCTTGCCTTCATAATAGAGGTGGATGCTTCAGACTGTGCCGTTGGAGCTATACTCTCTCAGAGAACAGGTGAGAAGAATGTCTTGCATCCCTGTGCTTCTTTTCCCAGCAGTTGTCTTCGGCTGAGAGGAACTACGATGTGGGCAATAGAGAGTTGTTGGCCATTATTGCCGCCTTCAAAGAATGGAGACACCTTCTTCAGGGAGCTGCACAGCAAATAGTCGTCCTGACAGACCATCGTAACCTTGAATTTATCAGGTCGGCTAAGTGCCTGACTCCTCGCCAGGCTCGCTGGAATCTTTTCTTAAACCAATTTAATTTTATCATTTCTTATAGACCAGGATCGCGCAATGGAAAGGCTGATGC
>JARQOD010001903.1:0-87994 GCA_033576555.1 Oophaga sylvatica | reverse complement strand
AGCTTATCTCCTGCCGACAGGAGAGGATGTGATTCATGAATGAAGCTTAATTGATTGTATCCACTTTTACCTTAGGTCAGGTCACTGAAGTGAAAGTTGTAATAAATCAATTAAGCTCCATTCATGAATCTATTCCTCTACTTTCGCTGGGAGAGTAACTTATTCATTCAGGGGAATACAGGTCTGAGACAGCATTATTAGCTCTCTGCGACCTGTAACTGTTACCCTTTCTGATGGATTACACTGTGGGACCTGACTGTACATCGGTTTGGTAAGAATCATTTTGCTTTTTTATTTTATTTTTATTACAGGAAATGGTTTTAGCAGGAAAATAAAATATTGTCAAAAAACTGTGTGATTATTTCATTAAACTTCTTTTTTATTAAACTGTGTGTGTTTGATTTTTCTATCATACAATAGGATTAATAATTGATAGTTGTCTAATTGACAGCTCTCAATTATTAACCTGCCTTAAGGTCACCTTTCAATACTAAGGTGACATTAAGGTGAGATTATTAACCCATTCGCACCGCTACAGGGCAATGGGAATAGACGGGCAAAGTGCCAGAAAGGGCGAATCTAATTATAGATTTGCCCTTTCTGGGGTGTCTGGGGGCAGATGTTAGTAGCAGGGGGGGCACCAAAAAAATGTACCCTCCCTAGGCTGTTATTATCTGCCCCCACTCGCTTTGCTTTGTCTGTCTGGTGGAGAAAATACAGCGGGAGCCCACGCATTTTTTTCAACGAATTTACACCTTTAATTAACCCCCTACATGTCTGAAATTTTGCACACATACACTCATGTAATTGTAAGTTATAAACAAATATCAAATACAGGAAATGACATGGTTAACTGTGTGGAAAAATGTATCATTTCATGTCGGCTTCTGTGATTTCACAAAAGCCGGCAATTGAATTAGCGGCTATAACAGTATGTAGAAGTGTAAGAACTATAAATATATGTATATATAACATGTCACAATGACATGTATATATATATATATATTTATATATATATATATACATATATGTGTTCTATGTGTGTATATCTATTTTTTTTTTTGTGATTGAAATACTATTTTTTTGGATCCATTATATGTCAGTTTTGCAAGCTGCGAGAAATTCTCGCAAGTCGGATGAAAATCGGATGTTACAAGGTACACACACATGCGACTAAATGCATCTTTGAAGGAAAATCGGATGCCAGAAGGATGTGTGATGTTTGCATTTTGATCCGACAATCGACCGTCTAAAACGGACCGATTTTTTGTCGTTGTGTGTGACGCCGGCCTTATATTAAAAACCTTCCATTTGTCAGGTGACATGCACAATGTTGTTTATTTATTTACTTCAGGGTATTTAATCATTATGTTTCTGTCTTTGTTTTTTCTGTTCAGTGGCCGGAGTGAAAGTGCGCTTACACGCTGCATGCACACCAGTTTATATCCCAGTTCATACTTTTGGCTTTTTTTTCAGTCTGTTTGCATCATGTGTATATAAAGACGTGGCCGCCTTGCCTTTGAGCTGGGCATTACGATACGATACGATACACTTTATTGATCCCGGGGGGAAATTACAGTATTACAGCAGCAATACAAACAACAGTACATAAAATATTAGGACACAAATCTTGCACAGGTATACCAACATTACATAATAAATAAATAATGAAAGTGTGTAGTTCAGGTGTATATAAGACAATGTTAATTGACATTAGTACACCAGCCATCAGTCATTATTTTCTACCACCCTTAGGAAATTATTATACATCCCCATAGCAGTAGGTACAAACGATTTCCTGAATTTCTCCTTCTTGCACCTTAGTAGGATTAGACGGCTGCTGAATGTGCTCTTCTGCTTCAAGAACAGCTCATATAGGGGGTGTGTATTATTGTTCATTATAGCCCTACACTTCTTCTGAATTCTATCCTCAAATACCTCCTCAAAAGAGTCAAGATGGAGGCCAACAGCCGCGCTTGCCTTCTTGATAAGTTTGTTGAGCTTATTAGTGTCAGTTACTCGCACACTACTGCCCCAGCAAATGATAGCAAAAAAGATGGCGCTTGCTACAACGGACTGGTAGAACATCTCCAGCATTTTACTGCACACATTGAACGACCTGAGCTTCCGCAGAAAGTACAGTCTGCTCATTCCCTTCTTGTGAACCTTCTCTGTATGACACCTCCAATCAAGTTTACTGTCAAGGTGAACCCCAAATATTTGTAGCTCTCAACCATCTCCACCTCCTGGCCAGCAATAGTGATCGGTAAGTAATCCTCCTTTTTCCTTCTATAACTCACCACCATCTCCTTGGTTTTCTTTACATTTAGTTCTAGACAGTTAGTCTGACACCAATCCACAGTCAGAAACCACCCTTCTATATCCTCCTCCCCCCGGCCCCCACAATGCCCTACAATCACGGAGTCATCTGAGAATTTTTGTATGAGAATTATATTGATGTGGTCTCCATGGCTGTGTGTCTACTAGCTACAGGTGGAGCAGACTCCGGCATCTCACCTGTTTCTGTTTGTACAGGTGGAGCAGACTCCGGCATCTCACCTGTTTCTGTTTGTACAGGTGGAGCAGACTCCGGCATCTCACCGGTTTCTGATTGTACAGGTGGAGCAGACTCCGGCATCTCACCTGTTTCTGTTTGTACAGATGGAGCAGACTCCGGAATCTCACCTGTTTTTGTTTGTTCAGGTGGAGCAGACTCCGGCAACTCACCTGTTTCTGTTTGTACAGGTGGAGCAGACTCCGGCAACTCACCTGTTTCTGTTTGTACAGGTGGAGCAGACTCCGGCATCTCACCTGTTTCTGTTTGTTCAGGTGGAGCAGAATCCGGTATCTCATCTGTTTCTGCTTGTTCAGGTGGAGCAGACTCCGGCATCTCACCTGTTTCTCCTTGTACAGGTGGAGCGGACTCCGGCAACTCATCTGTTTCTATTTGTACAGGTGGAGCAGACTCCGATATCTCACCTATTTCTGTTTGTACAGGTGGAGCAGACTCCGGCATCTCACCTGTTTCTGTTTGTTCAAGTGGAGCAGACTCCGGCATCTCATCTGTTTCTGTTTGTACCGATGGAGCACACTCCGGCATCTCACCTGTTTCTGTTTGTACAGATGGAGCAGACTCCGGCATCTCACCTGTTTCTGTTTGTTCAGGTTGAGCAGCCTCCAGCATCTCACCTGTTTCTGTTTGTACAGGTGGAGCAGACTCCGGCATCTCACCTGTTTCTGTTTGTACAGGTGGAGCAGACTCCGGCATCTCACCGGTTTCTGATTGTACAGGGGAGCAGACTCCGGCATCTCACCTGTCTCTGTTTGTACAGGTGGAGCAGACTCCGGAATCTCACCTGTTTTTGTTTGTTCAGGTGGAGCAGACTCCGGCAACTCACCTGTTTCTGTTTGTACAGGTGGAGCAGACTCCGGCAACTCACCTGTTTCTGTTTGTACAGGTGGAGCAGACTCCGGCATCTCACCTGTTTCTGTTTGTTCAGGTGGAGCAGAATCCGGTATCTCATCTGTTTCTGCTTGTTCAGGTGGAGCAGACTCCGGCATCTCACCTGTTTCTCCTTGTACAGGTGGAGCGGACTCCGGCAACTCATCTGTTTCTATTTGTACAGGTGGAGCAGACTCCGGAATCTCACCTGTTTTTGTTTGTTCAGGTGGAGCAGACTCCGGCAACTCACCTGTTTCTGTTTGTACAGGTGGAGCAGACTCCGGCAACTCACCTGTTTCTGTTTGTACAGGTGGAGCAGACTCCGGCATCTCACCTGTTTCTGTTTGTTCAGGTGGAGCAGAATCCGGTATCTCATCTGTTTCTGCTTGTTCAGGTGGAGCAGACTCCGGCAACTCACCTGTTTCTGTTTGTACAGGTGGAGCAGACTCCGGCATCTCACCTGTTTCTGTTTGTACAGATGGAGCAGACTCCGGAATCTCACTGTTTTTGTTTGTTCAGGTGGAGCAGACTCCGGCAACTCACCTGTTTCTGTTTGTACAGGTGGAGCAGACTCCGGCAACTCACCTGTTTCTGTTTGTACAGGTGGAGCAGACTCCGGCATCTCACCTGTTTCTGTTGTTCAGGTGGAGCAGAATCCGGTATCTCATCTGTTTCTGCTTGTTCAGGTGGAGCAGACTCCGGCATCTCACCTGTTTTCTCTTGTACAGGTGGAGCGGACTCCGGCAACTCATCTGTTTCTATTTGTACAGGTGGAGCAGACTCCGGCATCTCACCTGTTTCTGATTGTACAGGTGGAGCGACTCGCATCTCACTGTTTCTGTTGTACAGTGGAGCAGACTCCGCATCTCACCGTTTCTGTTGTACAGTGAGCAGACTCGGCATCTCACCTGTTTCTGTTGTACAGGTGGAGCGACTCGGCATCTCACTGTTTCTGTTGTACAGTGAGCGACTCCGCATCTCACCTGTTCTGTTGTCAGGTGGAGCGACTCCCATCTCACCTGTTTCTGTTTGTAGGTGGACAGACTCCGGCATCTCACCTGTTTCTGTTGTACAGTGGAGCAGACTCCGGCATCTCACCTGTTTCTGTTGTACGGATGGACGCGGCGAACTCCGGGTTTCTGTTTGTAAGGTGGAGCAGACTCAGATCTCACTGTTTCTGTTTGTACAGGTGGAGCAGACTCCGGATCTCACCTGTTTCTGTTTGTACGGTGGAGCAGACTCCGGATCTCACCGTTTCTGTTGTACAGGTGGAGCAGACTCCGCATCTCACCTGTTTCTGATTGTACAGGTGGAGCAGCTCCGCATCTCACCTGTTTCTGTTGTACAGGTGGAGCAGACTCCGCATCTCACTGTTTCTGTTGTCAGGTGGAGCAGACTCCGGCATCTCACCTGTTTTGATTGTCAGGTGGAGCAGACTCCGCACTCACCTGTTTCTGTTGTACAGTGGAGCAGACTCCGGCATCTCACCTGTTCTGTTGTACAGTGGAGCGACTCCGGCATCTCACTGTTTCTGTTTGTACAGGTGGAGCAGACTCCGATCTACTGTTTCTGTTTGTCGTGGAGCAGACTCGGCATTCACTTTTCTGTTGTACAGTGGAGATCCATTCCTGTTTCTGTTGTTCAGGGAGCAGACTCCGGCATCTCACCTGTTTCGTTTGTACAGGTGGAGCAGATCCGGCATCTCACTGTTCTGTTGTCAGGTGAGCAGACTCCGGCATCTCACCGTTTTGTTGTTCAGGTGGAGCAGACTCGCATCTCACGTTTCGATTGTCAGGTGGAGCGACTCCGATCTCACCTGTTTTTGTACAGGTGGAGCGACTCCGGCATCTCACCTGTTTCTGTTGTACAGTGACGACTCGGATCTCACCTGTTTCTGTTTGTACAGGTGGAGCGACTCCGGCATCTCACCTGTTCTGTGTACAGTGAGCAGACTCGGACTCACTGTTTCTGTTTGTACGTGGAGCAGACTCCGCATCCTGTTTCTGTTGTACAGTGGAGCAGCTCCGGCTCTCACGTTTCTGTTGTTCAGTGGAGCAGACTCCGCATCTCACCTGTTTCTGTTGTTCAGTGGAGAGACTCCGGCATTCACCTGTTCTGTGTACAGTGGAGCAGACTCGATCTCACCTGTTTCTGTTGTACAGTGGAGCAGACTCGGCATCTCACCTGTTTCTGTTGTCAGGTGGAGCGACTCCGCATCTACTGTTTCTGTTTGTACAGTGAGCAGACTCCGCATCTCACCTGTTTCTGTTTGTACGTGGAGCGACTCCGTATCTCACTGTTCTGTTTGTACAGGTGGAGCGACTCGGCATCTCACTGTTTCGTTTGTCAGTGGAGCAGACTCGCATCTCACTGTTCTGTGTTCAGGTGGAGCAGACTCCGGCATCTCACGGTTTCTGTTGTTCAGGTGGAGCAGACTCCGCATCTCACCGTTTCTGATTGTAGGTGGAGCAGACTCGATCTCACCTGTTTCTGTTGTCAGGTGAGCAGACTCGCATCTCACCTGTTCTTGTACAGGTGGACAGACTCGTATCTCCTGTTTCTGTTGTCAGGTGGAGCGATCCGCATTCATGTCTGTTGACATGAGCACTCGGCATCACTGTCTGTGCAGTGGAGCAGACTGGCACTTTGTCGTGTAAGTGGCAGACTCGATCTCACCGTTTCTTGACGGTGGACAATCGGCACTCACTGTTTTGTTATCAGTGGAGCAGACTCCGGCATCTCACCTGTTTCTGTTTTCAGGTGGAGAGCTCAGATCTCACCGTTTCTGATTGTACAGTGAGCAGACTCCGATCTCACCTGTTTCTGTTTGTCAGTGGGAGACTCCGGCATCTCACTGTTTTTTTGTACGGTGGACACCGTTCTCGTTTTCTGTTTGTACAGGTGGAGCGACTCCGCATCCACTGTTTCTGTTGTCATGGGCAGACTCCGGCATCTCACCTGTTTCTGTTTCGTGGAGCAGACTCGGCACTCACCTGTTTCTGTTTAGGTGAGAGGACTCCGGCATCTCACTGTTTCTGTTGTACAGGTGGGCGGACTCCGGCATCTCACCTGTTTCTGATTGTACAGGTGGAGCAGACTCGGCATCTCACCTGTTTCTGATTGTACAGGTGGAGCGAGACTCCGGCATCTCACCTGTTTCTGATTGTACAGGTGGAGCAGACTCCGGCATCTCACCTGTTTCTGCTTGTACAGGTGGAGCAGGACTCCGGCATCTCACCTGTTTCTAATTGTACAGGTGGAGCAGACTCCGGCATCTCACCTGTTTCTGATTGTACAGATGGAGCAGACTCGGCATCTCACCTGTTTCTGATTGTACAGGTGGAGCAGACTATGATGCACAGTCAGTGTCTGAATATTACATTACATGGCTGTCACTACGAGATGCTTCGTCATTGTCAGCTGAGCTTTTCCAGCCTCATTCTGTCTTTTTTCTCGGGCGACTAGAGGTTCTCTAAGAATTACAGTGGAATATTTCTACCTTCTCTGTTTTTTTTTTCTTCTCCTTTGATGAAGCCACGAGTGTCTTCCACTGAGATTGGGGGAGTGCGGTGATTTTCTTGTGACGTCACGGCAATGTGATATTACATCTACGTGTTACCATCGGGTATCAGAAGTAACAATGAGGAAATAATGCGTGAGATACAGCTGTGCGACATCATCGCTAGTGTGTAATATCTCTGCTATCTGTCACTGACTGCATCTCCCTCCTGCGACATGGATATGTGAGTTATGTCCAAAATCTTTATGGAAGTCAGGTCTAAAAACTTTAGAAAAGTGAAGACCAAAAACTTTACGGGAATCTGTAGAGAAAAGAGTCAAGAAATTCCCGCAGATTCGCACAAAGACAATTCAGAAGCTTCCATCACAGTTGGCTCCAGAACATGGAGATTGTCCGTCCACTGCCGTGTCCGTACTCATTCTTATCTTGTCTTTTTACAATACAATCCATTATTCTCCAAACCTCCTCTGTGCTGCTGTGGATATTCTGATGTCTCATCATATTACACTGATATTATATGTGTCATCTATTCTCGGACACGGGATTTGGAGGTTCCTGGTTCCTCTCCCCCTCCCGCAGTGTATGGCTGATGAGCAGATTTTGACTTTTTGCTCTTTTTGCAGTCATCTCTCTTGACTTTTCTGCTCTGTGCGTTATGGAAATGTTCGGAACGTGGAGCTCCGACTAAATGGAGTTTCTATAGTCTATTCTGTAAAATGTAACATTATATTTACAGCTGCCGCCTGCCACGACTCGGCCCAGAATGACGGCTCTATATGGATATAATGTGTATATAACAGACGGCTGTAACTATCAGGATCATGTCTGATCGGAGCTCAGGTGTCAAATGTGTCAAAAAAAAATATTAACCAGAAAGCAAGTGGCGACAATCATGTTAATCAAAGACTTTCACTCACTACATAAGAGCTTGTTCAGACTGACATGTTACACGTATGTGTGCTAAAACCGGATAACATATGAACAGCACACGGACCAATGGCATTATAGGGCCTGTTCAGATGAGTTTTGGGGGGGTTTAATCACAGCTTCCCTGGGGTCTTCTGTATTTTGGATGGAACTATGAGATTCACCTATTCAAGTCTATGGGTGTGCAAAAAAAAAAAAGTGGAACCACACAGATCATCTTTATTGCATCCATGTTTACTGATACATTGCAATTATTAACATATAAAATTCGTCTAAATGTCAGTGTATTAAAATAGATTACAGAAGGTTGACACACAGATGTGAAAAAAGGACATACACATGAAACACGGATGTGAAAAACGGACATACTAATGACACATGGATGTGAAAAACGGACATACACATGACACACGGATGTGAAAAACGGACATACACATGACACACGGATGTAGAAGATGGATATATAGATGACACACAGGTGTAAAAAAATAGATGTCACACTGATGTAAAAGATGGACAGATGGACGACACATGGATATAAAAGATGGACAGATGGACGACACATGGATATAAAAGATGGACAGATGGACGACACATGGATATAAAAGATGGACAGATGGAGACACATGGATTTAAAGGATGGACAGACAGATGACACATGGATATAAAAGATGGACAGATGGACGATACATGGATGTAAAAGATGGACAGATGGACGACACATGGATGTAAAAGATGGACAGATGGACGACACATGGATATAAAAGATGGACAGATGGACAACACATGGATGTAAAAGATGGACAGATGGACGACACATGGATATAAAAGATGGACAGATGGATGACACATGGATGTAAAAGATGGACAGATGGACAACACATGGATTAAAAGATGGACAGAGGGACGACACATATATATAAAAGATGGACAGATGGATGACACATGGATGTAAAAGATGGACAGATGGACGACACATGGATGTAAAAGATGGACAGATGGACGACACATGGATATAAAAGATGGACAGATGGATGACACATGGATATAAAAGATGGACAGATGGACAACACATGGATGTAAAAGATGGACAGATGGACGACACATATATATAAAAGATGGACAGATGGATGACACATGGATGTAAAAGATGGACAACACATGGATTAAAAGATGGACAGATGGACGACACATGGATGTAAAAGACGGACAGATGGACAACACATGGATGTAAAAGATGGACAGATGGATGACACATGGATGTAAAAGATGGACAGATGGACGACACATGGATGTAAAAGATGGACAGATGGACAACACATGGATGTAAAAGATGGACAGATGGACGACACATAGATGTAAAAGATGGACAGATGGACGACACATGGATGTAAAAGATGGACACATGGATGACATATGGACGTAAAAGATGGACAGATGGACGACACATGGACGTAAAAGATGGACAGATGGACGACACATGGATGTAAAAGATGGACAGATGGACGACACATGTACGTAAAAGATGGACAGATGGACGACACATGGACGTAAAAGATGGACAGATGGACGACACATGGACGTAAAAGATGGACAGATGGACAACACATGGACGTAAAAGATGGACAGATGGACGATACATGGATGTAAAAGATGGACAGATGGACGACACATGGATGTAAAAGATGGACAGATGGACAACATATGGATGTAAAAGATGGACAGATGGACGACACATGGATGGACAGATGGACGACACATGGATGTAAAAGATGGACAGATGGACGACACATGGATATAAAAGATGGACAGATGGACAACACATGGATGTAAAAGATGGACAGATGGACAACACATGGATTAAAAGATGGACAGAGGGACAACACATATATATAAAAGATGGACAGATGGACGACACATGGATGTAAAAGATGGACAGATGGACGACACATGGATGTAAAAGATGGACAGATGGACGACACATGGATGTAAAAGATGGACAGATGGACGACACATGGATGTAAAAGATGGACAGATGGATGACACATGGATGTAAAAGATGGACAGATGGACGACACATGGATATAAAAGATGGACAGATGGACAACACATGGATGTAAAAGATGGACAGATGGATGACACATGGATGTAAAAGATGGACAGATGGACGACACATGGATGTAAAAGATGGACAGATGGACAACATATTGGATGTAAAAGATGGACAGATGGACGACACATAGATGTAAAAGATGGACAGATGGACGACACATGGATGTAAAAGATGGACACATGGATGACAAATGGACGTAAAAGATGGACAGATGGACGACACATGGACGTAAAAGATGGACAGATGGACGACACATGAATGTAAAAGATGGACGACACATGGATGTAAAAGATGGACAGATGGACGACACATGGATGTAAAAGATGGACAGATGGACGACACATGGATGTAAAAGATGGACAGATGGACGACACATGGATGTAAAAGATGGACAGATGGACGACACATGGATGTAAAAGATGGACAGATGGACGACACATGGATGTAAAAGATGGACAGATAGACGACACATAGATGTAAAAGATGGACAGATGGACAACACATGGATGTAAAAGATGGACAGATGGACGACACATGGATGTAAAAGATGGACAGAAGGATGACAAATGGACGTAAAAGATGGACTGACGGACGACACATGGATGTAAAAGATGGACAGATGGACGACACATGGATGTAAAAGATGGACAGATGGACGACACATGGATGTAAAAGATGGACAGATGGACGACACATGGATGTAAAAGATGGACAGATGGATGACACATGGATGTAAAAGATGGACAGATGGACGACACATGGATGTAAAAGATGGACAGATGGACGACACATGGATGTAAAAGATGGACAGATGGACGACACATGGATGTAAAAGATGGACAGATGGACGACACATGGATGTAAAAGATGGACAGATGGATGACACATGGATGTAAAAGATGGACAGGTGGATGACACATGGATGTAAAAGATGGACAGATGGACGACACATGGATGTAAAAGATTGATGACATTTGGCTGTCGATTATGGACATATACATGACACCTGGATATGAAAAACGAACATACGAATGATACACGGATGTAATATGAGGAATACGCCTGACACACAGGTGGCATATGGATGGGAATCGTACATTTCTTCTGGATGAAAACTGGATGATTTTTCATACGCTTGTCTGAACCCGGCCCAAAGTAAACCCCCGCAGCCTTATAATGCACCGTCCATTTATCTTTCTCACCATTATCTGTTGCCATCAGTGGATTAGAACATTCTCATTTACAGCGAGAGGTTTAAAATCCATCCAGACCTCATAGTCCTGAAAGTTTAGGATTATTTCCACCATTGTATCCAGTGTGGACAATCCTCGGTGCGCTCCACAGTGTGGACTCCAATCTGATCCATGTCATCTACACTGATACATTGTAACAACTTGTGGCTCTGATGTTTCACTTCTCTGCACTGGATACAATTGTAACAATCTCAAATATTCTGTTCTCGCCTTCCCCTGGTCCACCGTGAGTCTCCGCGCTTCTTCCTGCGCCAGGTATTGGCTGTGGCATTGTCTTGCTGTCAAGTGTCATTAACGCCACAGCCAATGCCACACAATGAGAGCACCGGTGGAGACTCGCCTGTGGACCTGGGGAAAGTGAACACAGCACATTTTTTATTAAAAAAAAAAATTGCAGCCAAGAAACTTAATTGAAAGCAAACAACGCCATGAAGGATGCAGACAATTTTTATTTTGCGTTTTTCATTTTTTTTCTTCCCGTTTTCCTAGAGCCATGACTAATTTGTTTTTCTGCTGACATGACTGTGTGAGGACTTGCTGTTTGCTTGTCAAGTTGAAATTTTTAAATGACACCATTGACTTTACCATAGTTTTTGCGTTTTTCGTTTTGTACTCCCCTTCTTCCAAAAGCCATAACTTTTTATTTTTGTGTCAATATGGGGCTGGGTGAGGGCTTATTTTTTACTCCCTGAGCTGACGTTTTTATTGATACCGTTTTGGGGGTAGATACGATGTTTTGATCGCCTTCTGTTACATTTTATTGCAATGCTGCGGAAAGCAGCAAACGTAAGGGTATGGTTCCACGTTACGGAATGCTGGCGTTTTGGACGGAGCGGACCCGCTCCGCCCAAAGCCCCGCCCCCTTCTGAACGCGCGCTGATTCCGGATGTGTTCATTGAACACATCAGGAATCGCCGCACCGCTACATAGCACTGTACGATTTACCTTGTGGTGGGTGTGTCACCCGCGTAATCGGACACATAGTGGAGACGGGATTTCATAAAATCCCCTCCACTATGCAGGAACATCTGGCCACTGCGGATTAAACGCTGCGGTAGGACGCAACGTTCAATCCGCAGCCAATCCGGATGGTTTCCTGACCTTGGAAACATACCCTAATTCTGGCATTTTACCAATTGGATTAATTTACTTTATATTTTGATAGATCGAACTTTTACGAATGCAACTTTTGTGTTTTTTTTTTTAATTTTTTTATATGTTTTAAAATCTTTTATTTTACTTTAATAGTCCCTTTAGGAGGCTTGAAGCTGCGATCTTCCGATCACCTGTGCTACACATCGCAGAGCTTCAGCGCTGTTATGTATAGCAGAAATCACAACCTCATATGAGCGCCGGCCACGGGACGCCAATCATAGGAGGATCGTAATGACAGGCACCAGGGTCATGACAACACATCCATGCCCCGCGATCACTTGGCAGGAGCGGTGCCAGCTGTCAGTGATTGACAGTGGGATTTAACTGGTTAACAGCCACCCACAGCTGTTAGAGATACTTGCTGGTTGATTACTCAAACAATGAGCGTTAAACTCATCCCACCTCCCCCCTGTCCTGTGAATGATGACCTGAGCCACAAAATGTGGGTATAAAAAGGGATATCTATCATTCTGCAAGCAGAATCAGAGAGACTTTACAAAACCACAGCCAAGAACATTCTACAGGATGTCAGCTTAGGGGACCATGGCCACAGCTGGAAGAACACAGATCTGCTCTATTGACCATCACTGAACCCTTAGAGACGTTTCGTAGAATCCAGGTTGGGACATTCAGGTTACCTGTCCACATATTTCACTGCTCTCTGTCACCTTCGTAGATACCTCCTCTCTGTGGGGTCTGGCCTAAAGTGGGGTGGCACTGGTGGGGGGTAGTCGGCCCTGGAAGTCCCAAAGTCACAGCTGCTCTAATCCCGGCGAGTCAGCGGAGGGGTGAGACTCTGTAATTTGCATTATCTTGGGTATTTGCTGGGACTGTGTATGTTATCTGCCTGTTTTGTGGTTCAATAGATTATTACCACACTGTTTTACCCTCACCCTGTGTTGTCTGAGTAGAGTTCTGCCCACAGGAAAAGAGAGTGGGCGTTTGGTGGGATGAGCCTTGGTCCATGCGGTCTGTCTAAACACAGCTGGGCCAGCGGACGAGAGCACCCACTGTCCCCTGTGTCTCCATACTCCTTTAAAAAAAAGCTGGCCCTATTCACCGACAGCAAGCAGTATGAGTCTGGGAGCTGGAGCGAGACACTCAACGGTTGGGAACGACTGCCGTAGAGGTTGCTCTGGCTTCTGGATTCTCCAACTATTCAGCTTTTTTGCAAAAAGTACTAAAAAGTTGTTCTTATTAGGGGTCAGGTGTCAGAATTTCGGGAGGTCTCCCAACAAGCGCCGTGTATTCAGATCTGTCGGTAAGATTGACGGACGCCGTTAGATGACTAACACTTAGGCACGGCGCCTTCTTCTACCTTTGTCTTGTAGCCAGATGGATTAAATCAATCATCTTGAGAAATATTAATGGACGACACCCTGACGTTTCCTTCCTCTGCAGAGATGGGGGGAGTAGAAACATCTTCATAGGATGGATATTTATTTGTCGTATCTGCGGCTGACAATTCCGGGAGAAATGAATGTGTTCCAGGCTCGGCTTTTATTCTGCACGTTCTCCGCATTCCGCAGAACCAGGTTAGATAAATGTCACTTTTCACCGGAGTTTATCTTCCGCTATCTCATTCTTTCTCAGATAATTCTCGGCAAATAAATGTCCCGCCAGCGCGTGCTTAATCTTCCTTGTTCCTCGGTGACAATCATTTGGTGAAGCAAATGTCCGTGTAAAGCTCAGTTTATGTCCCTTGTCTAAAACTTTTTCTTTTTTTTGTTCCCTTTCTCCGCTGACATAATAGATGGAGGTAATTTAAAGAACATTCCAACCCCAAAAAGTTTTTGAGATAAAAAGTAAAGAATTCCCAAGACTTAGTAGAGATGAGCAAATCGATTCATAAGACCTGCGCCGGTAATCCATGGCCGTCTCACCAGTGCTCTGTGGACCTCCCACTACCGGCGGCATCCATGGTGCCTCTTCTGATTAGCCGGCCTGGTGCGATGTCATGCGTGCGTTACGCCATAACCATGGCTTTGAGTCAGAAAAGTGACCGGGGATTCTAACAGCAGGAGGCAGATCAGATGGCTATGATCCGATGGATTACCGATGTGGTCGCTGGACTACCGATGTGGTCGCTGGACTACCGATGTGGTGGCTGGACTACCGATGTGGTCGCTGGACCAGGTTATCTGACTTCCAGTAGAAAAACATGGATGGCTGACAACAACCAAAAAGGTATCTACTGGCCAACGGGGTTGTCCCTCAGCTCCGCGAGATCCAGCATGGACGTCTTTAAAAACTCCGGGAGCAGTAGTTATTTACTGGGGCCATCGTTGTGTGATGGACTTATCTTGTACATTTGTGACGTACATATATATAGCGGTAATATTATTTATGTGTACAGTACATTACGGCATTTATACATACAGTATATGGTGGCATACATTATTTATGAATACAGTTTATTGGGGTAACATCTGATGCAGCGATATTGATTTACACAGGATTTAGTAGTTTAATTTACATGTACTTTGTGGTATGATAGAGTACATGTTATGGTGATGTTATTTATATGATCAGTATGTAGCAGGTTTTTTTTATAACTATGATATGTGGAGTTATTACTTATAAATACAGTTTATGAGGTATTATTTAGGGGGACAATACATGTTGGTATTGTGACGAAACCTATAAATATAGTTTTGTTATTTTTCTGTGCAGTGTGTGACGGTACTAATTATTTAGAAAGGTTTTATTTTTGATATATCAAGAGGAAGTAATTTTTAAATAAACTTTCTTGGCTTGCTATGTCATTATCTGAGCAGTATCATGTAAATTGTGCAGTATGGCCGCTATACAGTCAGTGTACATATCGGTGCACCAATTGTTCATTTCAGAATTTTGCGACATCTGTACATTAAAAGGTGATATTATTTATGTAAACAATATATGGTAATATGGTTTATATATTATGTATTCTGTATGACAAAGTTATGTATTAGCACAGTATGTGGTGGTATTATATTATGTGTATTGTATGTGATAGTTATTTATTACTACAATATATGGTAGTTTTATTTATGTGTATAGTATATGACAGAATTATTTATTAGTACAGTATATGGTGGTATTATGTGTACAGCATATGACAGAATTATTTATTAGTACAGTATATGCTGGTACTAGTTATTTATATAGAATATGAAGGTTTTTTTGCTACCGTATATAGTGGTATTATTTATGTGTACAACATATGACAGAATTATTTATTAGTACAGTATATGGTGGTATTATGTGTATAGCATACGGCAAAATTATTAGTACAGTATATGGTGGTATTTATGCGTATTGCATACGACAGAATTATTTATTAGTAGAGTATATGGTGGTATTTATGTTAATCATATGACAGAATTATTTATTAGTACAGTATATGGTGGTATTATGTGATGCATACAACAGAATTATTAGTACAGTATATGGTGGTATTATATATGACAATATATATACAGATATTTAATTCATAATAAAGTATACAGTATTATTGTGTGTAAAGATTATATATAATATATGTTATGATTTATTATATAGAATATTGGTATTTTTATTGCTACAGTATATGGTATTATTATTTGTGTACAGTATACAGCAGTAATAATTAAATATATAACATTATATACATATAAAGTTGTATTATCTCTATATAAATCTGTGGAATAGAATTACTATTGACGACCTAATGTACTACAGCCTGAAACTATGGGGAACTGCATGTTTATATTATTAATATGTACAGGATATGATGGTGTCATTTAGGAGTACAGCATATAGCGATGTTCTTTATATCAACAGTATAAAACAGTGTTCTTTGTACATTTGTATGATGCATTCGTATTGTAATATAATTTACATGTATTATATGGTGGTATTATGTATACAGTATACGTATTGTACCTAGATGTATTATTTATATCAAATCTGTAGGATGGCGGTAATCTGGTGAACCTCATGTACTCCAGTCTGCCCAGGCAGCTGCATGTTCATACAACATCTCATGTGATGGTGGAAGAACAATGGTCGGGGAAAGGGAGATCTGGACTTTTCTTTAATGGAAAAAAGCAAAAAAGTAATGGTGCCATGAAGCCAACAATCCAAACAAAATGAATAAAAGTAGGACAATTTATTTTAACAATAAAACAGGAATAGAGCGAGTTTATACAGTATATATATATATATATCATTAAAACATTGAGTATATATGATTTCAGGAATGGCAACGTGTTTTAGGGAAACAAATCTCCTTATTGAGCCAAGTTAACTTCTGCCGGCCTTATAGAGGGTATTTATACAACAATTAATAAATTCCCTTTTCTTCATTTAGTTAGGATTGTTGGCGAGTGATTCCTGGGGATTTGGTATCATCAGCTCCAAGTTCCTCATCCATCCTTGTTTCTTTCACCTATAAAGTTGAGCAGAGTGTCCGGCCTCATTTTTCCTTTCTATATTTTTAAATCATTTTGTAATATTTTATCACACTTGTTTATTCCCCCTTTGTGGCTCTTTTTTCTTATTCCTTCGGGATTCTTTTTTGCTTATTTTACTTCATATCCTTTACATTACAAAATTGATTAGAAAAATGTTCCCGAAAGGGGAAGTCATATAAGGACAATCATTTTTCAAGCACCCAATTAAAACGGAGGTATGATCTGTTTTGTTTCCCCCCTTTTGTTCATCCATGTATTTTATGCTTTTTGGTCATTAGTACTTTTAAATAAAGGTGGTCTTTTTAAGAGTGGACCCCTTTAATATCAATATTATATGCAGGCGTGAAACGCGTGGATCATTTAGGAAGAAAATTGCTGTATTTGTATCTGGACTCACGTGCCTACAAAGACATGAACTTTGGCAAATACTTCTTTACAAGTCAATATCACGGAAAAGAGCGGAGATACATAAGATCTGATCATGGCGTTATACAGACGCCCATTAAAGTCTGAACTGGCTGATACCAGAAAACAATAGACTGTATGTAACTGTACAGTAAATATGGCTCCTTTAAATTGTACATTTAATAACAAAAAAAAAATATTTTTTTATTCTCCTCCCTGACAGCTCATACGTCAGGAGCTCGGATTTCTGGACTTTATCTAATGTCGGCCAAATAACTTTACTTTCTGGTTGTGCGGTTTTATTGCCGCACCAGTGACAGTAGATTCCGGCTTTTATGGCCTTTCCACTGCTCACTAACCACTAATTGAAATCATTTTCCAGCAGAGCACGTCTGTTATTGTTTAATATCTATATTAATAAAGATTTTATTTCCTGCATCTCACGGCCGTCGCCGGCTCCTCAGCTTCACGACAATTTGTTGTTATCAAATGTTTGTGTATCTGGAAATATTCATACACTGCTCAACACTGACATTACAACACCAAGAAGGAAAAGTCATGGAAAGATGGAAATCCGGGGATGGAGACATCGCTGATCTGCAAATGATGAAAAATGGAAAGAAAATGTTCAAAACATCTGGATTTATTCAGTACAAGCCACGTCCAGAAATCTCGGCACCTCCAGCCTCAACTGTTATCACTGACGTCATTAATGGTCGTCTGAAGAAGGTTCTGCTGCTGAATGCACTTGGGCAAATCATCAATATCCTCTGCTGGCAGCTCCTGTGTAATCACCAAACAATGATCTGCTAGATGTGCTCAATTGGAGACAAATTCGGAGACAATGCAGTCACGGGAGCAGGTTTAGGCCACACAGGCAATTCACAGAAGGACTGTCAAGATTCAGCCTGGGGCAGTCTACGATAGAGGGTCCTCATTACAGTGTTTGCTGGTTATTACAAATGCTATTGAGGATTTTCCAGATTTATTGAATTAATTTCTTAAAATCATGATGGACTGTTATTTCTCTATACTTAGTTGAGTGAGCTTGTCACATCCTGGCTTAGAACAGTTCAGTGCGGTATGGAAAAAAACCAAACATTGCATTCCTATATACAAGAATGTAACTACTATAATACTGCTCCTATATACAAGAATGTAACTACTATAATACTGCCCCTATGTACAAGAATGTAACTACTATAATACTGCTCCTATGTACAAGAATATAACTACTATAATACTGCCCCTATGTACAAGAATATAACAACTATAATACTGCTCCTATGTACAAGAATGTAACTACTATAATACTGCCCCTATGTACAAGAATATAACTACTATAATACTGCCCCTATGTACAAGAATATAACAACTATAATACTGCTCCTATATACAAGAATGTAACTACTATAATACTGCTCCTATATACAAGAATGTAACTACTATAATACTGCTCCTATACACAAGAATATAACTACTATAATACTGCTCCTATGTACAAGAATATAACAACTATAATACTGCTCCTATATACAAGAATGTAACTACTATAATACTGCTCCTATATACAAGAATGTAACTACTATAATACTGCTCCTATACACAAGAATATAACTACTATAATACTGCTCCTATGTACAAGAATATAACTACTATAATACTGCTCCTATATACAAGAATGTAACTACTATAATACTGCTCCTATGTACAAGAATATAACTACTATAATACTGCCCCTATGTACAAGAATATAACAACTATAATACTGCTCCTATATACAAGAATGTAACTACTATAATACTGCTCCTATATACAAGAATGTAACTACTATAATACTGCTCCTATACACAAGAATATAACTACTATAATACTGCTCCTATGTACAAGAATATAACTACTATAATACTGCTCCTATACACAAGAATATAACTACTATAATACTGCCCCTATATACAAGAATATAACTACTATAATACTGCTCCTATGTACAAGAATATAACTACTATAATACTGCCTCTATGTACAAGAATATAGCTACTATAATACTGCTCCTATATACAAGAATGTAACTACTATAATACTGCTCCTATATACAAGAATGTAACTACTATAATACTGCTCCTATACACAAGAATATAACTACTATAATACTGCTCCTATGTACAAGAATATAACTACTATAATACTGCTCCTATATACAAGAATATAACTACTATAATACTGCTCCTATGTGCAAGAATATAACTACTATAATACTGCCCCTATATACAAGAATATAACTACTATAATACTGCTCCTATGTACAAGAATATAACTACTATAATACTGCTCCTATGTACAAGAATATAACTACTATAATACTGCTCCTATATACAAGAATGTAACTACTATAATACAGCTCCTATGTACAAGAATATAACTACTATAATACTGCTCCTATATACAAGAATGTAACTACTATAATACTGCTCCTATACACAAGAATATAACTACTATAATACTGCTCCTATGTACAAGAATATAACTACTATAATACTGCTCCTATGTACAAGAATATAACTACTATAATACTGCTCCTATGTACAAGAATATAACTACTATAATACTGCTCCTATGTACAAGAATATAACTACTATAATACTGCCCCTATGTACAAGAATATAACTACTATAATACTGTCCCTATGTAGCAAGAATATAACTACTATAATACTGCTCCTATTTACAAGAATATAACTACAATAATACTGCCCCTATGTATAAGAATATAACTACTATAATACTGCCCCTATATACAAGAATATAACTACTATAATACTGCTCCTATATACACAATATAACTACTACAATACTGCTCCTATGTACAAGAATATAACTACTATAATACTGTCCCTATGTGCAAGAATATAACTACTATAATACTGTTCCTATATACAAGAATATAACTACCATAATACTGCCCCTATGTACAAGAATATAACTACTATAATACTGCCCCTATATACAAGAAAAATAACTACTATAAACCACTGCCCCTATATACAAGAATATAACTACTATAATACTGCCCCTATATACAAGAATATAACTACTATAATACTGCTCCTATGTACAAGAATATAACTACTATAACACTGCCCCTATGTGCAAGAATATAACTACTATAACACTGCCCCTATATACAAGAATATAACTACTATAATACTGCCTCCTAGCTGAGAGGTTGTGTGTTTGTAGCTCTCCTGATGTCTGGAGCAAGCCCAGGGAGGGGCCACCCTGGGCGGGGAAACTCCCCAAGCAAGGCCCAGGCTTCCAGGCCTACACTGGGAAGAAGCGCCCAAGCTGTTTCTAATGCAGATGCAAATCCTAAAGTGATTTCTGATGGTAAGAAAGCTCAGAATGGAAGTAGCAGCAACAAGAAGGATGAAGCTGTGAAAGTGAGTAAAGTGACAGAACAAGGAAAAGCCATTGTATGTAAGAAAGTTGCAGTTAAGCAGTCGGCCAGCCAAGGCAAGCAAAGTGAAGTGCAACTAGCAGAAATCCAGAAGAAATCTCCTGGTGAGAAGCTGAATGGAGGAAAGCAGCCTGCAGCTCAGGAGAGGCCATCAGCGGCTTCAGATGTGCAGCTGACTTCCAGCAGGCAGAGGAGAACCTCACTGGAGAGACAGACGCTCCAGGAAAACTTGCAGCAGAAATATGTGGTGTCCAGCATGGCGAGCTCTGGACGCACAAGGTCGCAGTCAGGTGGCAGCAGTAAAAGTGCTGTGGAGCCTGGAGCCACGAAACCAGCGGAGGTGAAAATTAAGGGGACGTCTGGATTCAAGCAGCCGGGGACATCGCTGAATGCAGGATCCCAGGAGGAGACGCCACGTGCACCTGAGCTTCAGCTCGCAGAGGAGATCCCAGGACTAGTCAAGAAATTTGGTGAGTTACAGCAGCAGAAAGACTCGCTGCAGATGCAGATAGACACTGGATATAAGCTAAAGGCTGTTAATCCCGGGAGTCACGACTTTTATGACGAGGCTCTGAACACACTGGGTGTATTGCTGGCAAAAGTGGTGAGGGACATGGACTGCGTTCTAGAGAGGATGGGGCCCCTGGCAGAGACTTATAGGAACCAGGAACTGTTTAAGTCACAGAAGCAGAACTCTGCAGGTTCCAGGTCAGACATTGTCCCAGGTGGACCCCAGAAGCAGGTGCGGCCAGTGCTGCAGCCTGCAAGTTTCTGCTTCCAAAAGGGGCAAATGCAGCACCAGCAGCAGCCTGTAGTGCAGACCCCAGCAGAGGTACCACAAGTCTCAGAATGCCCAGCAATACTACCTGCGGCAGATCCAAAGCAGAAGCATGTAGTGCAGATTCCAGCAGAGGTACAACAAGTCACAGAATGCCCAGCACAACAGCCTGCGGCAGATCCAAAGCAGATGCATGTAGTGCAGATTCCAGCAAAGGTACAACAAGTCGCAGAATGCCCAGCACAACAGCCTGCAGCAGATTCCAAGCAGCAGCATGGACATATTTCAGCAGAGGGACTACAAGTCTCAGAATGCCAAGCACCACAGTTGGGCAGTGGACATGTGCCGGTAGTTCCTGATGGTGCCCAGCAGGGCTCTGATGCTGGGGATAACCGCTCTGTATCTGAGGGGTCGGGGGTTTGGGGGAGCACAGTATCTTTGGTGGACGCTGCACAGTCTGATAGTGACATTGATGTTGATGATAATGTACACGATAATGTCTGTGATTTCCCCCCTTTAATTCTGAGCACACAAGGTATGGCAGCCCCCCCTGCTGCTGACTCTCACCCCGTCAATCAGCCTAGTGTGACCCCGCAGGTTCCCCCCAGTAATGCCTGGAGTCGTGGTGCTCCGTCCTTCACCTCTGGTGCCAATTATACCGGCCAGGCGTTTAAACGGAGAAACGTCGTGCGTTTCAGGCACAGAGGTGCCAAGGAGGATCTGCCAGATAGGAGGTTTGTGGTCAGGGAGCTCTTGTGTCGCCAGATGGGGTTTGCGCCAGTTAGCATCTTGGCGGTGATTAATCTTCCAGACAGGCAGGGCTATGACGTCAGCTTTAAGCTCATGACTGACCTGGACAGGTTCTGGTCTAATTTCCCCAAGTTTAGAGACTCTGAGGGCTGGAGTAAGTTCAGCTTTAGTCCTATCTCTAAGCCAGATACCGTTACGGTTAATCTCATCTTCTGGAATGAGTCTGTTCCCCCGCAGGACATTGTGGTGTGGCTCCGGAGGCATTGTGACCTGGTCTCTGACCTCACCAAAAGCAGAGACAATGATGGTATCTGGACGGGGGGTGGAGGTTTTGGTGAAACTGCGCCAATGCGATAATATCACTGCCCACTTACCCAACTCCTTCTTTATTGGGAGGGAGAGGGTGTGTGTTTCTATCCTGGGCAGCCTCGTAAGTGCTTCAAATGTGGCAAGGCAGGTCACCTGGCAAATACGTGTACTGTGGTGAAGTGCAACCTGTGTGGGGAGGTCGGCCATGTGGCTGCAGACTGCCAGAACATCAGGTGCAACCTCTGTGGGAAGATCGGTCACCCTCACAGGGACTGTCCTGACGCCTGGCACAATATCTGTAAGGACTATCCTGATGAGGATTTGGTGGCAGGGGCAGAGATTCTGGAGGTAGCCAGCTTTACTGTCAGGGGAAATACTGTCCAGCCTGGAGGCCCACCAGGGGTCTACTCAGGTGACACCAGAGCAGCAGGGTTCAGAGGGTGCACAGGGGAGTATGGAGGTCGTCCCTCAGGGCAGGGCCGGCGTCAGCACCCGGCACACCCGGGCAAGTGCCGTGGCCCTGAGCAGGCGGGGGGGCCCACTCGCCGTCTGGCACCCCTGCGCCCGTTAGCGGAGGAGAGCGGTGTCAGCGCCGCCACTGGGCCCCCCCCGCTTGCTCAGGGCCCCGGCATCAGCTGGCACAATACTTACCTCTCCCGTGCCTCCGCTGCCGCAGCTCCGGGCTCCAGGGGGCGCCTGCGCTTCCTCTCACAGCAGCGCCGCTGAATGACGTAATCATTCAGCGGCCGGCTGTGGCACAGAGCGCGCGGACGTCGGACGGGTAAGACGTGTGTGTGTGTGTGTGTGTGTGTCTCTCTGTGTGTGTCTGTGTGTATGTAGTGCGGTGCTGTTAAATATTAATATTTAGTTATGGATTTATTCTTTATACACTCAATTCTGTACCAAGCACGTTAACGATCGCTGACATTACAGATGCTATTTCTGTATGGTAAAGTGTCATCTCCATATACAGAGACCACGTGATCTAAGGGACTTTTATATAATGGCTACACGAAGGGGGGTCTCGGGCTCGCACTCACTCCACAGACACATGGGACAAGGACTATGATGAATGAACAGCTGCAACCACGTGTTGTTTCTCTAAGACGCTCCTGACAGAGACAGAATGTCATTTTTACCATTCAGGACACCAAGGAAAGATGTGTACAAGCTTTGCTATGGACAAATGGACAATATCTACGTAACTATTTCACTCATTTTATGTTTTCCTGTAATGATGTTTTTTTGGTAAACAGTCCAATAAACCACTACATTTTTTTTTATAAGAAACATGACATTTTCTTTAAAGTATCGCATCTGGTAACAAGGAGATGTACAAAGGCCACCAAAAATAGAAGACAATTCACAGGCCCAACTCCAAATTAAAGTTAGGAAAAATTTGTTAAAATTATGCAAAATCATTCCTGCATATGATAACAAAATCCATGTATGCAGAAATTCTGAAATCTTCGAAAGCTTTATTGACAAGCTTAATTTAAGTAATGACGAGAAAAATCAATTATTTAAATTGTGGCTTCCAGCAACCTTTTCCAGACGTTTAACATTGAAGTTGACTTGTGATAACTTACATGGAGATCTAGATGATAAAGACAGATTGAAAATTCTGATTTTCTGTGCATTAAATGAAAATTGTCCAGATATTGAGATTCTTCAAAAATTAAGGATTGGTCGGAAAGAATGTACTTTTACATTCATGTCCATATTTGAAAGGTTGTACAAAACTCTAATTACCAATGTCAAAACACAATCAATGATAAAGTATTTTGTGGACAAATTTGGATTCCTAAATTCTGTATCTCGTGTTATTGCGTCACAAAAAGATACTTTATTTGAATGTGCGCAATTCCTTGATTTTGCTAGAAAACATGAGAATCGTGATAGGAAAATAAATCAAACAGACAGAGTAAGATCTTTTCAAAAGCCAGTGTCAAAATCTCCTAAACTGAGTCATCCCCGGAATCAAATCTATGACATACGGAGAAAATTACATATTAGTTATAAGCCCTATAAAAAAATCCAAGAGTCCGCTTTGCAGAAAGAGTTAATAATTCAAAGTTCAGACCTCTCTGTAAAGAGACAAATGGCGGACATTGAAAGACAGGAACAGGTGATGTCTCAAAATGACTTATCTAAGTCTTCAATTTACAGCTCATTATCGGAGCTGCTCAAACAATCATTAAAAAAAGGAATGATTAACAGAGTTTTCCAGGACATCTTTGACAAAGAAATAAGATTTGGTTTAGGAATTGACTGAAAATGAAATTATATGTTGTGTAAAAGTATTATACAATATTTATTCAGTTATTTGTAATTATTTTATAAATATAATTCTGTAGTTCACAGCTTTTGTAGATATATATATATATATATGTACATATATATATAGATATATATTCATACAGTATACAGTATATAGTATACTTGTATAAATAGAAATTGTATAACTGTATATCTATATCTATAGTGATATAATTAAAATAAACTACAGAAATATTTAGAATTACATTAAAGCCGATACATATATGTATAAGACATTGCAATTGTTTTGTTTCTGAATGAATATATTAACCTTATCTTTTATTTATCCTTAGAATTTTCACTTCAAAGTAGGATTTAAATCGGGAAAAATTCTCTTACATGGATTTATTCCTTTATTTACACAGGAATTTGTAATAACTGCATGTTTATATATTTAACACTTAAAAGGAAATAATATATAACTAACTGAATTTAAATTTAGTTTTTGTGTGTTGCTAACATTTTGAAGTTATTTATTTGCATGGCAATATGTTCTTACTGCATGACAGTCACACATGTGACATTCAAATTGTTCTAATAAAAAGGATACCATATACCCCTATTTCAGTGGTTGCAACTTAAAGCTCTTATAGCTTCAGTGAGCTCGGCCTTTGCAAGTCAAAGAATTTTTCTTTAGGCCTCTTAAGTTTTAGGGTTCAATTTCAGTTGCAAACCTTGCACCAAATATAGAAACAGCTCATAACCAAATTTTCTTATGAGTCCTTTTATCTATAGAATGGTTCACAAAGTTTGTTATGTGTATTTGGGGAATATTCAAAGAAATATTAAAATATTAAATTTAGTAGTTTACAATGCGCATTGATAATTAGGATACAATTATTTGGGTTAAAATATATATGTATTACATACCTTTTTGTATGAGGAATCTGTGGTGTAAATTTATATGTTCACAGTCTGAGTGACAGATGACAGATGCGTGTATGAGCAGCTGCTAAGAGTGAATATAATCTAAGAGTATGTGATGTATGAAAGGAGAGGTTTCACAATTCATGGTATGCGAGAAAAACAACAACTTGTTTTTAAAAAAAATAATACAAATCAGTTCAATTAGAATATTAAGATACAAAATGAAATATTATCTACTCAACATATATTTCTTTAGTAATTATTTTTTTTTAGTTAATAGTAGATAAGTGTGATCACACATCAAAATGGTTTATCAAGAAAATTTACATTTAGATTTTTTTTTTTCCTTTTTCCCAAACGATAATTTTATGATATTCAATGTTATTTTTATTTTTAATGGTTACATAGATGGTACACATCTTCAGACAAATATATGGTATAAAGCTAAAATAGAAGTTACATAAATAATTTATAAAACAATTATTTTTTTTCATTTTGGTTTTGATAAATGAATTATTTCATAAAATAATATTTTTTGGTATTAAGGGGGAAATGTTTTTGATCTTGAATACATCATCACATTTCATCAATATGTCTTCTTCACACATTTTAAAGAATATAGAAAGGTACAATGGTATAACTACTAGAGATAATAACATTAAGAATTATAAAGAGTCATTTCTTTACACTAAGAAGGGGATTACATGCAAAGTTGCATAATATGAACATTTTGGTAACACAAGGTCATGACAAATATGAAATCATCCAGATAATGGAAATATTAAGGGTATGTGTTACTGAGAACATAACTACTCAGCATTTGTCATAAACATATAAAGGCCTTATTTTTATTTTTATTCTTATTTTTGTTTTTATTCTTATTTTTCATTTTTTAATTTTTATTCTTCTTTTATCTCTATTTTTGATTCTTAATTTTTATTTTTATCTTAATCAATCAAGAAACATCAATATTTAATAAAGTAATGTCTACTACAAGAATATTGCTTCATTAAATATAGTAAGATATCGGTTCATTAGAAGAAAATGTTCTAATTCTGAGTAAATGCAATAATTCTTTCATTCATTCATTCATTCATATTCACATTTTGGTTCATGGCTATACATTCTTACCTATTATTGGTCTAATAAATATATTCCATTAATAAAGTTTTAGTAATAAAGATGGAAACACTTGTTACATGAAAAACACACTGACACCTATGGGTTGAAAAGGTAATTACACCTATGACATAAAAAATGTTCTATCTCATGAAGAATATGGTTAATAATGCATTATCATTTATGATTGTTTTATTACACAAACATGAATTCCATATTACTACTCTGATAATAATTCTATGGATATTATTGATTGCTATGGTACGCTGTGATATTATAGGTTAGGAAAATTACCAGATTTGTTATAGAATAGGGAATGAAGACTTCAAGCAAGATATTGGAATTACATTAATAAAGACTTTTCATATTTCTAAATTCAAGTAAATTTAAAAAGTTACAAGAAGAAAAAGCCGAAGTTCCAGAAGGTAAAAAGGCTATATGATGTCTGAGAAATAATAGACTGTGTCAATTACAATTCATTTAATCACCGACAACAACTGCAGTATTCACCACTGACAACAACTGCAGTATCCACCACTGACCAACAACTGGCAGCATATCCACCACTGACAACCACAATGGCAGAGGACGATGATCCTATGATGCTGATATGAACTGTGTTATCACGTTTTTATCACGTTCCAGTGGTTTCCTATCACCTATGAAGCTTCAATGAAAGCTGGTGAACAATAAGGTAATTGTCAGGAAACTACAACCCTGACATGAGTCCTGTGCATTAGGACTAAAGGTACTGCCACGCTAAGCTATCCCGCTAGCGATCTCGTTAGCGTTGCATACTAATGAGATCGCTAGCGGGATTGTTTCTATATCGCTAAATGCGGCCCATTTAGCGATATAGTTAACGACGCTATCGCCGTTAGCGATCTTCTTAACGACTTTAGCGGTACAAAAGTACCGCTAAATCGCTAAGAAAAGGTGCCACACAGCGATAAGATACTTACCCAGCGGGAGCGCCAGCGATGAAATAGGGTCCGGAACGATTCCAGCGACGAGCGAGATCACAGCAGGAAGCTCGTCGCTGGAAGCTGCCGCACTGAACAATATCGCTAACGGGATCGCTAAATAGTGACGTTTTTTAGCGATCCCGTTAGCGATATTGTTTAGTGTGGCATACCCTTAAGGACTGGTTATGGTGCTATCTTTAGCAAGGAAGAGTCATTTTAACCCTTGCTTTGCTGACCAAAGACGTCACACCTGTTCCAAGACCAGTGCGGATGGCTGGAGGATTCCAGAAATATCCAAGGCGAGCCAATGTAAGTCCAGGTCTTAAAGGTGACACTGCTCAGATATTAAAGCTTCATTTCATCAATGGACTTTGTTTTCTTATCAACATTTGAATTTATGGACTTTGATGAACACATGACACACGGTCTCTACAATATCTACATGTTATTTCAAAGGAATTATCATATAAAGACTGTGTTTTAAAAGAATCAAGAACAAGGCATCAACATGAAGACCAGAAGACATCAGATGATGATGACTGGACCCGAGACGCTTCGATTTAGGTTTAGGAAAGTATAAGACATATATTTTATATGAATATTAGTCACGGCTTACCATAACATGAATTCACATAATTATGTTATTGAGTGCATATAACAATAATATGATATTATTATTATTATTGAAATTAAATTATTTTGCCAAAGAAAAAGAAGAAAGAAGATCTGATTATCCTAAAGATGAACTTCTCTACTTTGAGGGTTCCAATTAATGTCAGTCACCCTCAAAAGGGGGAATTGTTAAATATTAATATTTAGTTATGGATTTATTCTTTATACACTCAATTCTGTACCAAGCACGTTAACGATCGCTGACATTACAGATGCTATTTCTGTATGGTAAAGTGTCATCTCCATATACAGAGACCACGTGATCTAAGGGACTTTTATATAATGGCTACACGAAGGGGGGTCTCGGGCTCGCACTCACTCCACAGACACATGGGACAAGGACTATGATGAATGAACAGCTGCAACCACGTGTTGTTTCTCTAAGACGCTCCTGACAGAGACAGAATGTCATTTTTACCATTCAGGACACCAAGGAAAGAAGTGTATAAGCTTTGCTATGGAGAAATGGACAATCTCTACGTAACTATTTCACTCATTTTATGTTTTCCTGTAATGATGTTTTTTTGGTAAACAGTCCAATAAACCACTACATTTTTTTTTATAAGAAACGTGACGTTTTCTTTAAAGTATCGCATCTGGTAACAAGTCCTTGAAAAATATACTTAAAATAAGCATTTTTAACAGGTGCTTTGTGTGTGTGTGTCTATGTGTGTGTATAAGTATGTGAGAGAGTGCTTGTGTGCTGTCTGTGTGTGATGATGGGCAGGCATTGCTGATAATGGGGAGGCATTGATGATGATGGGGAGAAGATGATGATAATGGGCAGGCATTGATGATGGGGAGAAGATGATGATGGGCAGGCATTGATGATGATGGGGAGGAGATGATGATGGGCAGGCATTGCTGATAATGGGGAGGCATTGATGATGGGAGGAGTCCCGAGGAGAAACCAGGGGAGGAGTCCCGAGGAGATAATTTGCATATTCCCAGTGCCTTCTGGGATAAGTGAAGAGTCTCCGCGAGCTCAAGGAACACTGGATTTTGGCTGTTGCAGCTGAAAGGAGGACATCAGTAAACCAGGGGAGGAGTCCCAAGGAGATAATTTTCATATTCCCAGTGCCTTCTGGGATAAGTGAAGAGTCTCCGCGAGCTCAAGGAACACTGGATTTTGACTGTTGCAGCTGAAAGGAGGACATCAGTAAACCAGGGGAGGAGTCCCGAGGAGATAATTTGCATATTCCCAGTGCCTTCTGGGATAAGTGAAGAGTCTCCGCGAGCTCAAGGAACACTGGATTTTGGCTGTTGCAGCTGAAAGGAGGACATCAGTAAACCAGGGGAGGAGTCCCGAGGAGATAATTTGCATATTCCCAGTGCCTTCTGGGATAAGTGAAGAGTCTCCGTGAGCTCAAGGAACACTGGATTTTGGCTGTTGCAGCTGAAAGGAGGACATCAGTAAACCAGGGGAGGAGTCCCAAGGAGATAATTTGCATATTCCCAGTGCCTTCTGGGATAAGTGAAGAGTCTCCGCGAGCTCAAGGAACACTGGATTTTGGCTGTTGCAGCTGAAAGGAGGACATCAGTAAACCAGGGGAGGAGTCCCGAGGAGATAATTTGCTGAAAGGAGGACATAAGTTTTGGCTTATATTTCACCGCTTGATTATCTCTTGAACAATAAGAACATGGAAGAGGCTAGGAGCCATGTGGTGAGCTGCATTTCTTGCTACATGTTCATAGACTTACCAGTGGAAAAGCCAAACTTCACATGCCAGAAATGTAAGCTTGTGTCCCTGTTGGAGGAAAAGTTGCAAAATCTGGAAGAGAGGTTATCTACATTGAAGACCATTAAGGAAGGTGAAGAGTTCTTAGACAGAGCAGAATTATCTCTTCATGGTACAGAAAGAGAAGAAATTCGAAGTGCAGCTGAAGAAACAGAGGAATGGAAGCATGTGACCCAGAGAAGCAGGAGGATCAGGAGGCAGTCAGCACCAATTCTGCTCAGGAACCAATACCAGGCTCTTACACAGGAGAACGATGAAGAAATACATCAGGATAAGACTGCCCACAAACAACCTTGTACGCCCTCAGAGTCCTCCTGAATGGAGAAAGAAAACTGTTGTGAAGAAGAAACGGAGAGTTGTTGTCATGGGCGATTCCCTGTTGAGAGGAACAGAGGCCGCTATCTGCAGACCGGATATAACCTCAAGAGAAATGTGCTGTCTTCCAGGTGCAAAAATTAAAGATGTGTCTGACAGGATATCAGGACTCTTCAGACCTAAAGATGACTACCCATTCCTGCTAATACATGTGGGGACAAATGACACCGCTAGAAACGACCTGGAAACCATCTGCAGTGACTTTGAAAACTTAGGTAAGAAAGTGAAAGAACTGGGAGCGCAGGTGGTCTTCTCTTCCATCCTCCCAGTGGATGGCCATGGAACAAGGAGGTGGAATAAGATTCTGCAGGTGAACAACTGGCTACGTCGATGGTGCCGTCAGCAAGGATTTGGATTTCTGGATCACGGAGTGAATTACCTATACGATGGACTACTTGCTAGAGATGGGGTGCACCTTACGAAGACTGGAAAACATGTATTTGGAAGTCGCCTTGCTACACTCATCAGGAGAGCTTTAAACTAGAACAATGTGGGAAGGGAAGCAAAACGCCAGCAAAAGCCATACACTTGACAAATACTATTGAGATTTCTGCTATTAGAAGTGAAGGGGAAGAACAAAGACAAAAAAATTTACATAATAAAAATATTGAAGGAAGAGAAACCAATCACAAACTAAAGTGTTTCTATACGAATGCACAAAGCATGGGCAACAAACAAGGAGAACTGGAGCTACTAACACAGGAGAAGAAATATGATGTCATTGGAATCACTGAGACTTGGTGGGACGATACACATGATTGGAATACAAGGCTAGAAGGATACAACTTATTTGCAAGAAACAGACTTGATAAACGAGGAGGAGGTGTTGCATTGTATGTTAGAAAAGCGTATATCTGCACAGAGATTGACGCTTCAGAGACTGGAGTTCTGTGGAAACTGTTTGGGTAAGAATACAAGGACAGAACAATGGAAAGGACACCATTGTAGGCATTTACTACAGGCCGCCTGTGCAAGCTGAAGATATGGATGAACTCTTTATGCATCAAATGGCCAAGTTCTCCAAAAAATATGACATAGTGGTCATGGGAGATTTCAACTATCCAGACATTTGTTGGGAATCTCTCTCAGGCAAAACTAACAGGTCCAGGAAATTCTTATCCTCTCTTGCTGACAACTTTATCTTCCAAAAGGTAATGGAGAAAACAAGGGGATCTGCTACCTTGGATCTAATCCTCATAAGCAGGGAGGAAATGGTGGAGGAGGTAAGAGTGGCTGGGACTCTAGGAGGTAGTGACCATGCTATTTTAGAATTTTGGATAACAAGAGGAGGAAGACCTGTGAAGACTCAGACGTCAAGGTTAGATTTCAGAAAGGCAGATTTTAAGGAACTCAGAAAGAGAATTGGAGGGATCCAATGGCTGGATATCCTTAAGGACAAAAATGTCCAGGAAGGATGGAAAATCTTGAAAAATGAGATTCTCAAAGCACAATCGTTAACAATTCCGAAAAGAGGGAAGAATGGGAAGCATTTAAGGAAACCAGGATGGATGAACATAGAACTTAAACACATGCTAAAAAGGAAGAAAGAAATGTTTATCAAATGGAAAGAGGGAGGCATATCTAAAGAAGAATATAATGCCGTCTGCAGAACCTGCAGGGCACAAATCAGATTATCTAAAGCTGACAATGAATTAAGGCTTGCAAGTGACGTCAAAAGCAACAAAAAAGGATTTTGGGATACGTCAAAAGTAAAAGAAAAGTCAAAGATGCTATAGGATTTTTACAGGATGAAAATGATGAAATAGTAAGTCAGGATGTTGAGAAGGCTGAACTTTTAAATTCCTATTTTGCATCTGTTTTCTCTCAGAAAGGAAATGTAACATCAACTGATCTTCACTGCCCTATTAAAGGAATAGAAGAATCCAGGATATCTATAAACAGAAAGACAGTGAGGAAACACTTAGCTAACATAAATGAATTCAAGTCTCCAGGTCCAGATGAATTACACCCCAGGGTACTGAAGGAGATAGCAGAAGAAATTCTTGAACCACTGTCCATAATCTTTGAAAATTCTTGGAGAACAGGAGAAGTCCCAGAAGACTGGAGAAGAGCAAATGTTGTTCCTATCTTCAAAAAGGGGAAGAAGGTGGACCCAGGGAACTACAGGCCGGTGAGTCTGACTTCTATACCAGGAAAGATCTTTGAACAAATTATTAAAGAACATGTATGCAAGTACCTGGATAAGAATGAAGTGATTAAACAGAGTCAGCATGGGTTTGTAACTAATAAGTCATGTCAGACTAACTTAATTTCCTTCTATGACAGAATCACTGACTGGGTGGATCAGGGAAATGCTGTAGATATAGTATATCTTGACTTCAGCAAAGCATTTGACAAAGTATCTCACACAATCCTTATTGAAAAAATGACTAAGTATGGAATGGACAAGGCAACTGTTAGGTGGATTCATAACTGGCTTAGTGATCGGACCCAAAGAGTGGTTGTAAATGGCTGCACATCCAGTTGGAAGAATGTCTCAAGTGGGGTACCACAAGGCTCTGTTTTGGGCCCTGTATTGTTCAACATCTTTATCAATGATTTAGATGAAGGAATTGAGGGTAAACTGATCAAATTTGCTGATGACACAAAGCTAGGAGGGGTAGCTAATACTAGAGAAGAGAGAGAGAGAGGATTCAAAAAGATATACATAAACTGGAGCAGTGGGCAGCAACTAACAGAATGGATTTTAACAGGGAAAAATGCAAAGTACTACATCTGGGCAATAAAAATGAAAAAAGCATATACAAAATGGGAGGAATAGGGCTAAGTAACAGCACATGTGAAAAAGACTTGGGTATACTAATTGATCACAGACTTAACATGAGTCAACAGTGTGATGCAGCAGCAAAAAAGGCAAATGCAATTCTAGGATGTATCAACAGAAGCATACAGTCTAGATCACGTGAGGTCATTATTGCCCTCTACTCCTCTTTGGTCAGACCTCATCTGGAATACTGTGTCCAGTTTTGGGCACCACATTTTAAAAAAGACATCAACAAACTGGAGCAAGTTCAGAGAAGAGCCACCAGAATGGTGACCGGTCTGCAAACCATGTCCTATGAGGAACGGTTGCAGGATTTGGGAATGTTTAGCTTGCAAAAAAGAAGACTGAGAGGAGACTTAATAGCTGTCTACAAATACCTCAAGGGCTGTCACATTGTAGAAGGATCATCTTTATTCTCATTTGCACAAGGAAAGACTAGAAGCAATGGGATGAAACTGAATGGGAGGAGACACAGATTAGATATTAGAAAAAACTTTTTGACAGTTAGGGTGATCAATGAGTGGAACAGGCTGCCACAAGAGGTGGTGAGTTCTCCTTCAATGGAAGTCTTCAAACAGAGGCTGGATAGACATCTGTCTGGGATGATTTAGAGAATCCTGCTTTGAGCAGGGGGTTGGACCAGAAGGCCCAGGAGGTCCCTTCCAACTCTACCATTCTATGATTCTATGATTCTATGGGAGAAGATGATGATAATGGGCAGGCATTGATGATAATGGGCAGGCATTGATGATGGGGAGAAGATGATGATGGGCAGGCATTGATGATGATGGGGAGGAAATGATGATGATGGGCAGGCATTGATGATAATGGGGAGGCCATGATGATGATGGGGAGGCAATGATGATGATAAGGAGGCAATGATGATGATGGGGAGGCAATCATGATGATAATGGGGAGTCTTTCCACAGCGCCCTTTCCTGAGCCGTAACAGTGCAGAACGCAGTACAGCGCAGAGGAGAGCTCCATATTTTGTATGGAGCATTTTATGGGGACCAGTATCCTGTATGGAGCATTATATGGGGACCAGTATCCTGTATGGAGCATTATATTGGGTCCAGTATTCTGTATGGAGCATTATATGGGGGGTGACATCCTGCATGGGGTATTATATGGGTGATGAGGGGGAGACTGTGGTTCCCATAATATTGTATGGAGGACTGTACTGTCCAGTCTGTTCTGTGCGCTGTGAGGATTTGGCGGTTTTTGAGCTATTGTACAATTTACAATAGATATCACTCATGTAATGTAAGAAGAGAAGTATTTGGCATTGTACTGTACCCATATTTATCTGCTGTATCTGTGCATCATGAATCGTGGTCTGTGTTAAAGGGGCCCACTGAGGCTCCTTCGCCCGGGGCCCATAAAAACCTGGAGCCGGCCCTGCCTCAGGGGCAGCAGTCACAGGGAGGCATTACTTCAGTACTGCCATCTGTGTCTGAAGGGAATAGCAAAAATCAGACTAAAAGGAAGAAGAAGGACAAGAACTCCCGCAAACCTGAGAAGGAGTATGACACTGGCCAAGGGGCCAGGAAGAAGGTCCAGAGTTCTGCAGGTGTAATGGACTTATCTAATAGGTTTGACGTTCTGTCTGAGTCTGACGGGGATTTTGAGAATGACCTTAGAAGAATTGACGCAGAGTTTGATAGGGACGTAGAGGACTGTCCTCCGCCCAAGCGGAAGCCATTACCTGAGGGCTCTCAGGTAGAGTCTGAAATGGAGACCGGTGGTGACCAAAATAACTCCGACTCAGATCTGTGAAGCTGTCAACCTGATAATGTCCGAGCCCAGATAGATAAAATCATTAGCAAAATTAGGAAATGTTAAGTTATGGAAGGATGTGTCACTGGGTTGAAATATGATGTTTTTTTTTTTTTTTTTTTCCAACCAGGTGTATGGACTCTTTAAGTTAATTTTATATGTATAATCCAGATATGTAATGAATGTATGTACAATCCAAGTGAATTTAGTTTTGTATTACTGGAGGAATGTCAGTATATTTGTATTTGTATGGTTTTTACAATAAAAATTGCCCCTATATACAAGAATATAACTACTATAATACTGCTCCTATGTACAAGAATATAACTACTATAATACTGCTCCTATATACAAGAATATAACTACTATAATACTGCTCCTATGTACAAGAATATAACTACTATAATACTGCTCCTATGTACAAGAATATAACTACTATAATACTGCTCCTATATACAAGAAAATAACTACTATAATACTGCTCCTATATACAAGAATATAACTACTATAATACTGCCCCCTATGTACAATAATATAACTACTATAATACTGCCCCTATATACAAGAATATAACTACTATAATACTGCCCCTATATACAAGAATATAACTACTATAATACTGCTCCTATGTACAAGAATATAACTACTATAATACTGCCCCCTATGTACAATAATATAACTACTATAATACTGCTCCTATATACAAGAATATATCTACTATAATACTGCTCCTATGTACAAGAATATAACTACTATAATACTGCTCCTATATACAAGAATATAACTACTATAATACTGCCTCCTATGTACAAGAATATAACTACTATAATACTGCCCCTATATACAAGAATATAACTACTATAACACTGCCCCTATATACAAGAATATAACTACTATAATACTGCCCCTATATACAAGAATATAACTACTATAATACTGCTCCTATGTACAAGAATATAACTACTATAATACTGCCCCCTATGTACAATAATATAACTACTATAATACTGCTCCTATATACAAGAATATATCTACTATAATACTGCTCCTATGTACAAGAATATAACTACTATAATACTGCTCCTATATACAAGAATATAACTACTATAATACTGCTCCTATGTACAAGAATATACCTACTATAATACTGCTCCTATATACAAGAATATAACTACTATAATACTGCCCCTATATACAAGAATATAACTACTATAACACTGCCCCTATATACAAGAATATAACTACTATAATACTGCCCCTATATACAAGAATATAACTACTATAATACTGTTCCTATGTACAAGAATATAACTACTATAATACTGCCCCTATGTACAAGAATATAACTACTATAATACTGCCCCTATGTACAAGAATATAACTACTATAACACTGCCCCTATATACAAGAATATAACTACTATAACACTGCCCCTATATACAAGAATATAACTACTATAACACTGCCCCTATATACAAGAATATAACTACTATAACACTGCCCCTATATACAAGAATATAACTACTATAATACTGCCTCCTAGCTGTGAGGTTGTGTTTTGTGGATCTCCTCATGTCTGGAGCAAGCCCAGGGAGGGGCCACCCTGGGCGGGGAAGCTCCCCAGGCAAGGTCCAGGCTTCCCGGCCTACACTGGGTCAAGCCTCCCAGGCCTCTCCTAATGGGAATGTTAATCCCAGAGCCACTGTCAGAGCAGTGAATGCAGCGAGCCAAAGCTGCAGCAGTTCTGTGAAGGAGGAAAAAGCTGTGAGTAAAGTTTTGGGAGGAAAACCTTCTCCAAGTCCAGCAAAGAAGCAAGAAGGAAAAGTGTCGGTCAGTGATGGGTTACAGCACAATGTGAAGTCAGGTAACTCCCCAGTCAGCAAGCAGCTCCTGCCGGGTGCACAGGTGAGATCAGCCCCATCTGTGCAGATCACCTCTCCTGCTCCCAGGCAGAGACGGACGTCTTTGGAAAGACAAACCATCCAGGAGAACTTACAGCAGCATGGCAGTATGGCGTGGTCAGGACGCACACGGTCGCAGTCAGGTGGCAGCGATAAACCTGCTGCGGAGCCTGCATCCAGCCAAGGAGCCACAAAACCATCTGTGGTGGAACCGCACAGGACTGTGTTCAGAAGCCCTGTACCCGTGGTCAAGACTAAAGCTGTGGAGCCGGCGCATGCACCCGAGCTGCAGCTAGCGGATGAGATACCGGGACTGGTCAGAAAACTGGGTGAGTTACAGCAGCAGAAAAAAGCGCTGCAAATGGAAGTAGACTTTATCTATACCCTAAAGACCACTAATCCTGCCTGTAATGATGCTTATGACCTGAGACTGAACACACTGGGTGTACAGCTGGCTAGTGTTGTGCAGGACATTGAGTCTGTGATGGAGGGCATGGGGCCCCTGGCAGAGACCTACAGGAACCGGGAGCGGTTCGCCTCCTATAAGCAGGGCTGTGCAGTAGAGACCAGGACCCCTGATGTTCAGGACGGGACCCCCAGCAGCGGACACGGCCAGTGTTACAGGCTGCCCTCTTCTGCTTCCAGGAGGGAAAACAACTGCAGCAGCAAGCAGCAAAGTGTGAACAGGAGCATACACTTCAGACTCCAGCAGAGGTACCACAGGTCCCAGAATGCCCCATACAGGAGCAGGACAGTATATGTGAGACTGTTTGTGCTGATGAGGCTGAGGCAGCTGAGTGTGAACAAGAACATACACTTCAGACTCCAGCAGAGGCACCACAGGTCCCAGAATGCCCCACACTGGAGCAGGACAGTATATGGGGGACTGTTTGTGCTGATGAGGCTGGAGCACAGACTGTGGCTGGTGATGCTGTGCCCATGGGGTCGGGGGTTGGAGGGGTTTCACATTCTGTAACTGACGTGACACTGTCTGATGATAATGATGCTGCTAATGATAATGTGAATGATATGTGTGACTATCCCCCTTTACCATCTAGTCCACAAGGTGTGACAGCCCACCCTGCTGCAGGCCCTCTCCCTGTCAGTCGGCCCAGTGTGACCCGGCAGGTGCCCCCCAGGAATGACTGGAGCCGCGGTGCCCCATCCTTCACTTCCAGCGCCAGGTATACCGGCCAGACATTCAAGCGCATTAATGTGGTGCGGTTTAAATACTTAGGTGCTAAGGAGGATCTGCCACAACGTAGGTATGTGGTGAGAGAGCTGCTATGCGGCCAGATGGGGTTTGAGGTTAATCAGATACTGGCGGTGTCTAATCTTCAGGACAGGCAGGGCTATGAGGTCAGCTTCAAGCTCTCGTCTGACCTGGACAGATTCTGGGCCAGTTACCCCAAGTTCAGGGATGCTGAGGGCTGGAATAAGTTTATGATGGTTCCTATCTCCAGGCTGGACACAGTCACAGTAAATGTCACCTTCTGGAATGAGGCCGTTCCCCCACAGGACATCGAGGTGTGGCTCCGGAGACACTGTGACCTTGTCTCTGGACTCACCAAGGTCAGAGATGAGGACGGTATCTGGACAATGGGGTGGAAAGCTTTAGTGAAACTGCAGCAGTATAATAACATCACTGCCCACTTACCCAACTCCTTCTTCATTGGGAGGGAGAAGGGAAGATGTTATTATCCCGGGCAGCCCAGAAAGTGCTTCAAATGTGGTGGGAAAGGTCATCTGGCTAACGTCTGTACTGTGGTGAAGTGCAGTCTGTGTGGGGCAATCGGCCATGTCGCTGCAGACTGCCGGGACGTGAGGTGCAACCTCTGTGGTCAGATGGGCCACGCTCACAGGGACTGTCCAGACGCCTGGCACAACATCTGCAGAGTCTTCCCTGATGAGGATGTGATGGCAGGGGCAGAGGCTCAGGAGGATGAGGATGTGGTGATAGGGGCACATGAGGAGGAGGATTCAATGTCAGGAGAGATGCTGACCAGTACAGATGTCCACCAGGAGTCCACTCATGTAACACCAGAGCAGTAGGGTGCAGAGGGGAACATGGAGGTCGTTCCTCAGGTCCAGCAGCCTCAGGTAGCCCTCCCTTCAGCATCACTGTCTGTATCTGATGACTGGAGTGTTAATCATAACAAAAGAAAGAAAAAGAACACGTCCTCCCGTAAACCTGAGGCAAAATATGACACCGGTCAGTGTGCGAGTAAGAAGGCTCCAAATCCTGCAGGTGTGATGGTCATGTCCAACAAGTATGGAGTTTTATCTGAATCCAACAATGATGATTATGAGAAAGAGTTGAGGAAAATTGATGCTGAGGGTGACAGGGACATAGAGGACCATCCCCCGCCAAAGCAGAAGCCCTTATCTGTAGACCCTCAGGTAGAGTCTGACATGGACACCAGTGGTGGACAGAACATCTCTGACTCATGATGATGGCTGTTTCTCTGCTCCTTCTATATTGTGTTGTGATGGCGGGGTTCTCATTAACACTGACCTCCAGTAATGTCAATAGTATTAAGGCGAGGAGGACAAGACAAGCGGTGTATGAACATCTCGCATATCTGGACACAGATGTCATCTTCCTGCAGGAGACACGACTGACATCTTTGGGGCTTATGAGAGAGGCTGATTGGGAATGGCGATCCGGTCCATCTTTCTGGTCGCTGGCTGTGGAGCCTTATGCGGGGTCGCTGTCCTGTTTAACACCAATGATGTGACTGTGCATAGGATGACCGAGGTGGTCATGGGAAGATGTCTGGTCCTGGAAGTCACTATCCATGGTAGGCGACTCCGGCTTATTAACATCTATGGGCCACAGACGGTGACTGACAGGATCCAGCTGTTTAATGACGTCAAGCCTTACCTCTTCACTTCTCTTCCAGTGGTGATGGCGGGGGACTTTAATGCCATACTGACATCAAGTGACAGCTCTTCAGGCAGGACAGTGACCAGGGACGGTAAGGTCCTACATAACGTCATAACGCAGGCTGGACTGACTGACATTTTCGCACAGGGAGGTCGACAGCCAAAATTCACGTATTCATGTTCCAACAGGAGCAGTAGGATAGATTTTGCTTTTGTGAGTCCTACTGAGGCTGTCGGCACCCTAAGTGAGAAGGTCGTCCCTTACTCTGATCACCTCACCTTGTGCTTCTGTCTGGGGACCTCTAACCATCCGGACATTGGTAGAGGGTTGTGGAAGCTCAATTCCAGTCTTCTGGATGATGCCTATGTTCAGAGTCGTGTCCACTCCCTAATCCAGCTTCATCTAGACAGGGTTGACTTCTATGACAACATGACCGACTGGTGGGAGGACGTCAAGGAGGATATCAGATCCCTCTTAAAGAGACTGTCAGTTAATAAAGGGAGGAATAAGTACAGCCAGTACCTAAAGCTGCGCAAAGAATTGGAGTCACTGTATTCGGCGGGTGGGGATGACAAAGTGAAGATCGACCGGCTGAAATCTGAGATAAGGCAGTATCAGTATAGCCGGTATACCTCTCTGGTTCTTGAACAGGATTATGGGTCCTTAGGGGCCCCTGATCCCTTTGAGAATTGCAGGGAGAGGGTGGCCAAAAAAATGGTCACAGGTCTCATTGACTCCCAAGGTGTATTGCAGGATTCACGGGAGGGTATCCTGGAGGTGGTGAGATCTTACTATGCTGACTTGTTTCAGAGGAAAGTTTTGGATAAAGATAAGATGGCTCAGTTCTTGGAGGCAACTGCAGTGCCTGATACTAATGATCTGGACTTTTCTCCTTTGACAGCAGTATTAATGGTGGAGGAAGTTAAGGAGGCTATTGATAAATTATATCTGAAGAAGGCACCAGGTCCAGATGGTATAACAGCAGAATTCTATAAGAAATTCAGAGACCTCCTGGCTCCAATCCTCGTGGATGTGTATAGAAATTGTCTAGAAAATCACCTGATGCCTCCATCCATGAGAGTGTCCTCGTTAATTCTGCTATCTAAAGGTAAAGAGCCGAGCGACATCAAGAACTGGAGGCCGATTGCCCTCTTGAATGTGGACAGGAAGATTCTAGCAAAGATCCTATTTTCTAGATTAGTCTGTTTGTCCCCGGCACTGTTGGCAGGCTCTCAGTTTGGCACAGTAAAAGGGCGGAACATCTCTGGAGCAGTCATCTCGATACGGGAGATGTTTGAGAGATGTAAAGCCCTGCGGTGTGGGAGATATGTTGTTAGTCTGGACCAGGCTAAAGCCTTTGACAGGGTTGATCATGACTATCTGTGGGCCACTTTGTCAAAGTACGGTATTCCGGGACAATTTGTGGATTGGCTGAAGACTTTGTACAGAGAGGCAGTGAGCTTTCCTCTGATTAATGGTTGGCAGGGTGACATTTTTGGAGTTGGGGCGGGGGTGAGGCAGGGTTGCCCACTGAGTCCGCTCCTGTATGTTTTTGCCCTAGACCCATTTCTGAGGTCACTGCAGGAGTGCGATTTTCAGGGGGTGCCGGTCCCCCACTGCCTGCCTCTGAATGTTGTTGCCTATGCGGATGATGTGACGTTGGTGATATCTAATCCTCGAGAGGTGCAGATGTTATCTGCATCCATCAGAAACTACTCAGAGGCCTCCGGGTCTCTGGTCAACCTTGAAAAGAGTCAAGCTTTGTGGACATTAGATACTGATCCCAGCTTTGATCTGCCGCAGTTTGCCAAAGCTTCCACCCATATTAAGATCCTAGGGGTTAAATTTGGGAGGGATGATAATGCCACGCTAAATTGGGGGGAGAAATTGGAAGCCGGAAATGCAAAGGTTCAGCGATGGAAGAACTGGAGGCTGACCTACAGAGAAAGGGTCAAAATGTTGAAGACTTACATGGTCCCCGTTTTCTTGTATGTCTCTGTCATTTTCCCTTTGCCAGAATCTTTCTCAGCGAGGCTCTTCAGCCTGTTCTTCCAGCTCTTGTGGGGGAATAGGTTGAACCTAATAAAGAGGGGAATAACATACCTACGGCGGAGAGAGGGTGGGCTGGATATGTTGAATCCAAGGGTTTTCTTTGACTCCTTGTTTCTAAAGGTGAATTTTGGGAACATGGACTCAAACAGTAGCTCCCTGTGGGTAAATAGTATCAGGGATTGGATATTGCCTTTTGCAGAATCTTGGGTGCGAGGCGGCAGTCTCAAGAGGAGGAGATGGACAGGTGACCACCTCCCCCAGTATCTGGACTACGGTCTGAAGTGTGTTAGGAGGTGGGGACTGGAGAAGTCTTACATTGAGAGCAGTACGCCCCATGTAATTGCTGTCTCCCAGGTGCATGCCTCTGGGGTGAAGGAGCAGAATAAATTAGTAACATTTATTGGCTGCACCATGATTTCCAGGGCATTGCACATTTTTAGTATTGCATGAACATGCATTGTTGCACACCTTTACAGTGAAGTTGGTGGTGGGACATAGACTGGAGGTCTTACCTACAGCTAGGAAGCATCATCCTGCCTGGTGGTGGTACAGGGGTTAAATCACACGAAACCAGCTCTAATGGAGAAGCATTGTGAGGAGTACAGAAGGGTGGCTGCAGTGCATGCAGGGCCCCCTCCTCCTCCTCCACAGTGCATGCAGAGCCCCCCTCCTCCACCCTCCACAGTGCCTGCAATCAGGACCCCCTCACTCCCTAAGGTGCAAAGTGCAGCCAGAGGCTAGCCATTGTAAATATAAAGTGCCAGCACAGTGAGGGGACACATTCAACAAAAAAATCCACCCCATACCCCAGCCAGCAGGGCTCACCTTCTTGTGTAGTGTATCTCTCCCTGAGTGAAACTTATGAATGTTTTCTGCTTCCTGTGATGCACATGTCTCTGGCTGCAGGCTGGCTTTCTTATGCAAATGCAGCCAGAGACTTAAGCCAACTGCTGACCAGGAGACAACAAGGAAAGGGGACCTTCAAGGGGGTTTACAGTGTCCGGCCGTCGCTTATATTTAATTAAAGGAGATAGTACTGTGTCAGCACAGCACAGCTGCCAAACGACAGTGGCCGTCGTGGGCCCCCTCACCTGTCTGGGCCCCATAGCAGCTGCTTAGTCTGCTCTATTCACGGAACGCCACTGACTATAATACTGCTTCTATGTACAAGAATATAACTACTATAATACTGCTCCTATGTACAAGAATATAACTACTATAATACTGCTCCTATGTACAAGAATATAACTACTATAATACTGCCCCCTATGTACAAGAATATAGCTACTATAATACTGCTCCTATGCATAAGAATATAACTACTATAATACTGCTCCTATATACAAAAATATAGCTACTATAATAGTGCTCCTATGTACAAGAATATAACTACTATAATACTGCTCCTATGTACAAGAATATAACTACTATAGTACTGCTCCCTATGTACAAGAATATAACTACTATAATACTGCCCCTATGTACAAAAATATAACTAATATAATACTGCTCCTATGTACAAAAATATAACTACTATTGACGGGGTCGTCTCGTCAATCACTCATCCTCCAGTCACTCCAAATTCAGGCTAAGAGCATGAGTCGACTTATCAAAGAATGAGTCAGGCAATCAAGCTGGTTCAAACTTAGAGCACGCTCAGGAGGGTACTAGCAGGCACCGATCTCAGCAATGTTCTACTTTATTTCCGCATACACGAGATTATATAGCCAAAACACGTCATACAATGTCATACGTAGCAAACAGGATGACAGGGTGGGGTAAAGGGTTAAAACAGTATATTGCTAACACCTGCAAGCGTGGGCAAACTGTATATGTCTAGCATCTACCATCTCTGATTGGTTAGGTATTATTCAAGCAGGCTGTAGATGTAACGGTAGATGTAACGGTAGGAAAATGTAGCCGCGTGGGCACAGTTCTATGTCTATATGATATTCAGCAGATGTGACATTTCATGTAAAGTTCAACCGTTGTAACATTTCCTTGTTGTGGTCTTGTTCAGCCGTCGTGACATTTCCTCAGAGGAAACAGGTGTAGGCGTTGGTTAATGCTGGTACCATCTTAGCTCAAGCTTCTGTTTCTGATATATCTGATATAATACTCGACAAGGAAAAACTTATTGTTTCTCAAAATGGCGGCGATGAAACAAAATGAAAGCGAAGCATAACAGTATAGGAATATTTACCTTGACAATCCCCCCTAAACACTAAGTTTTCCTTTGACGTGGTGACCTTTGAGACTGTCCATGTGTGGGGAGAGGGGAGGTGGATTTCTTCACCCAGCTATCTCAGAGACTGTCCCCTTATGAGACGCCCCCAGACAACTGGGTCCCTACGTTGGTTAACACATGGAGTTCTCCCATCTGTCCCTAAACTAACTCTCTTGTCTGTATTTTGTCATAGAGGGTTTTGTCAAGTTTGTTTGGCAGGGTATAATTTTCCATATCCCCTTCGTTCATATACATATTCTCTTGATAGAGGAAAGTACCTGAGGGGTCAGTTGCATTGGTTACAGCTTTCCTGTATATGGGTACCACACAACATAGAATTATTAATCCTATGACCAGAAGCCCTGCTACCACCAAACAGGCTTGTTGGAGAACTCCTTTGAGACCTCCCAACCATCCTGAGAAGAAAAAGGTGTCAACTCCTGCATTCTCTTTCACCTCCTGAGCCAGCTTTTTAATTTTTGTAAGGGCCATCATCGTTTTTCCGTTGTCTCCAGAGTTTTGAGGGATATAAGTACAACATTCTTCTCCTATCATCCCACAGACCCCACCTTTTTCAGCTAGGATCATATCAATGGCCAGTCTATTTTGAAGAGTCATTCTTGTGTTGGGGCCCAGTTCCTCAACTATGCCCTGGAAAGCATCTCGACTGAAATTAACAAATCTTTGTTCAGTGTAATATATATAATTTATCCAGTCCACGTTCCTGTTAATCTGTATTGTTGGGATGAGGGAGAGGAAACCTGCTGTGATTTGGTTTTGGGCTTTATACTCGTCAGGGACCCCCCTAGGGACACTATGGAATCTATGTAAACCTTGGGGTCTTCAGCATAACTGGTGTGAAGTTGCTCTAGGCTTCTTATCCTCCTCTTTGTTTCTGGACTTGTCTCATGATGAATCTCAGGGTCCCAGGGCATAATTTTGAACTGCATTGCCAATTTTACTAGGGTACACTGACCTGAGTTTCTATTCAAAATACATCTTCCCACTTGAGCCCTGGGATTGGGATTATTTCATTTAGAACCCTTTGCAATGCTCCCCCACCCTTTGAGAGAGCAGGAGTCTCCGTGGGCCTGGTTTTGATATCCTTTAAGCATATGTGTCCGAACTCATACTTTCCATCAGGAGGGCACATACTTAAAACATATTTCTGCAAATCTGTGGCCTGGGGGTTCTCTAGATTTAACACCAATTTCCCATTACAGGCCGTCACCCCTTGTGGATTGATTAGCTCTATTTTTACCTGGGTAAGTGTTAATCTAGTTTTCAAAGGCTTGCCATTCTTATCTTTACTATCCATAGCCTCTTTGGGCTTGTACCCCCAGTCTGTCCTGTGTTCCATCCCGCATCTGACCAGGAATAACAGTTGTCATTCCCTGGCCTAGTTGGACACATATAATGATTGTCTGGACAACCAAGAAAACCTCTTATAACCTGGTTATCTCTAAAGGTCCAAATATTGGTTGTGTTATCCATATTGACCCAGATAGTGAAGCACCACCCATAAACAGTGGGAGCAAACAAAGCTGCAGAAAGGATATATATAAACAGCCTCATGGTTGTTGACCAGTCTTGTCTCTTTTACAGTGCGAGGCGTGAATCCAGGTGCTCTTGCCCTCAAGCTTCAGGGCCGTTGGGGTGGTCAGAATCACGGTGTAGGGACCCTCAAATCTGGGTTGGAGGCAGTCTTTCCTCACAAACTTTTTCACGTACACCAGGTCACCGGGCGTGAAGTCATGCACAGTGTTACTTGTAGATTCTGGGAGAGAAGCAGACACTGTAGAGTGGAGGTTAGTCAATTCTTTAGACAAAACAATCACAAGTTTCACCACTTTATCATTAGTCTCTAACAATTCTTGGGGCCTAATGTCTCCTATCTTGGGAGGGGCACCAAACAGGATCTCATAGGGAGTCAGCCCATGTTTGGCCTGGGGAGTGTGTCTAATATGATACAGTACTATGGGTAGGAGGTCAGGCCAGGGGAGGGGGTGGTCTTGAGTCATTTTCAGGAGCTGAGTTTTAAGGGTGGAGTTCATTCTCTCCACCTTGCCCGAACTGGCTGGGTGATATGGGGTGTGGAAAGCTTGTTGAATTCCCAGAGCTGTCAAGACTTCATTCATTATTTCACTTGTGAAATGTGTACCTCTGTCACTTTCGATCACCTCTGGTACTCCATACCTGCACACCACCTCCGCAAGCAGCTTCTTTGCGGTCGCCGCAGCCGTAGCCTTGGCAATCGGGAAAGCCTCCGGCCAACCTGAGAATAAATCAAAACACACCAACACATACTCCCATGACCCTGATTTTGGCAGCTGAATATAATCAATCTGCAGTCTCTGGAAAGGATAGAGGGGCCAAGGGGCGTGTTTGGGTGGTGTCTTGACTACCCTTCCCTGATTATGTGTAGCACATACCATGCATCCCTGGATCAAACCTTCTATACGGGTGGAAAAGCCTGGTGCCACCCAATGCTTCTGCATCACGCTCATTACAGCAGTTTTGGACTGGTGGGTTGGCCCATGTAACATCTGGGCGACCGCAGGGTACAACGCCCTTGGAAGGCATCGACGCATCCCTCTTCCCCATACCCCATTTGCTTCATTCAGACATGCACCTTCTTTTTCCCACTTTTCTACTTCCTCCTGGTGCACTTGAGCCTGCATCTGGGATAAGGCATCCTCCGACACAAAGGGATTTTTGGGAGCGCTTACCTGGTGCATCGTTACCCCTTGGAGTGGTCTACTGGCTGCTGTTTTTGCTGCTGCATCGGCCATTGCGTTTCCTTTACTCACCTGATCAGTGCGTCTGGTATGTGCTTTAACTTTTATGACAGCTACTTCTTTTGGTAATTGTAATGCATCAATTAACTGCTGGACTGCGTCAGCATTTTTAATGGGATGTCCTGCTGCCGTCAGGAATCCTCTAGACTTCCAAACTGGACCAAAATCATGAGCTATACCGAATGCGTATCTAGAATCTGTGTAGATGTTAACAATTCTACCTTCAGCTATCTTACAGGCCTCGGTCAGAGCCTTAAGTTCAGCCTCCTGGGCTGACTGATACGGGAGCATTGGTTCTGCTTTGATTACTGCATTCAGGGAGATGATGGCATACCCAGTGTGGAAGGTACCTGAGTCATCTTGGTGGCGAGATCCATCTACAAAAGATTCAAAATCAGCATTAAGTCTTTCAGTTTCAAACACTGTGGGTAGGCCTGCTGTTTCCTGTGCCATAAGCTGAACACAATCATAAGGAATCTCCTCTCTTGGATCTTCTTTGTACAATACCGTACCTGACCTCCCCCCTAGATCCGAGAGAGGCAACAATGTGGCAGGATTAAGTGTGGTACATCTCTGCAAAGAAACATTTGGAGGCATTAAAAGTGCACATTGCAATCGAAGGTGACGTGCAGCTGAAAGGTGTGCCGGTTGCACCTGGTTCAGTATGGTGTATACATCATGAGGTGTAAATACTGTCAGTGGATGATCAAGCACGATGTCTGACGATTTGTGGAGCAATAGTTCTACAGCATATACTGCCCGTACACAGGACGGGGCACCCCTAGCCACTGCATCTAGTCTTCCACTGAAATAGGCTACTGGCCTTTGATTGTCACCATGTAACTGAGTCAATACTCCTGCCGCGTGTCCCTGCTGTTCATGGAGATACAGGGTGAATGGTAATTCATAGTTGGGTGTTCCTAGCGCTGGAGCTGCCACAATCCTGTTTTTGAGAGAATAAAAACAGTCTATACCTTCAGGAGTTAGTTTAAAAGACACAATGGTGATACAGTCATAGAGAGACTGCAGCCTGCAGTAGGAAACCAGTCCAACAAATATCCTAAGAGCGGCAACATTAACAGGAATAGAAAAATTCTGTACAGCTTCTTTGCGAGCGCTGGTCATATGTCGAGCCCCGGTGTAATGCAATGTCCCAAAAAGATAACTGAAGATTTACAAAATTGCAGTTTATCCTTTGACGCTTTACAACCAGCTTGGTACAGAAACAACATGAGTAATATTGTTGCAGTGCAACACTGTTTCCTGGAGGGGGGCACAAATCAGTAAGTCATCAACATATTATAAAAATAACATTGGCAAAATCAATAACTGTGAACCAAGCAGCATCCTGAGATATCTGGAACAAAAGTGTATATATATATATATATATATATATATATATCTTGTACCAGCCGATACATAGAGAGTTAAATCTCCTAGTTGAAGGGGGAAGCTGGAGTTTGAGTTTACCGTCAGAGGATAAGAAACCTAGCTGCTCGCGAAGGTGGGGGCTAGGTTTTCACACGAGTACGCGCAGGCACGCGACGTCTTAGAGCCCAGAAATAATCTTTTGGCTCTTCTTCCTTTCCCTGAACTAGTGTAACTTCCTTTCTCTGCCTGTCTATCTTTACATGCTTTTTTTTTTTTCAACACTTCTGTAAACAGAACCCCTGCTGCTGCGTCATTGACTTCTGCATTATCAGGTCCGTTCATACCAACATAACACTTGTATGTCTCATCTACAGTCTATCGTATCTAGCTTCATCTGCCAACTTTCCTTCTTCTGTGTTACATATTCCTCCCACACTGAAGGCTGGAGTCTCCCCGTACTGGGCAGACCCATAATTTTATATAACTTTCTCACATCTTTGACAGCCTTCATGCCTTCCCGTGACTACTAATTCAGCGACTCCCAAAGCACCACCCTCTAACTTGTGGGGTTTTTCTTATTTAAACATGCGCATCATGATGTTAACAGAGTGCAATGATCTGTCGTGACTCAGACCACCGGCGCCACTTGCAGGTCACCACCCGTCAGTACACAGTCCCCGCTCTATATACTGACAAGACAAAGAGTCCCTGCTCTATTCTGTCCCTTCCCTAACTGTGGATGGTGACTTTACAGCACAGTTCGCCGTGACACTCTACACAGACACCGGGGCTTCTCCTAATGAGGCTTCCCGTGTTAGACAAAGAGTCCCTGCTCAATTTGTCAGACAAAGAGCCCCCGCTCAATTTGTCACCTCCCAGACGAAGAGCCCTACTCAATTCGTCCTTTTCCCTTGGAGGAATTTGATTATGCGCACCCCTACCACAATTCTACTAGAAATTTGGACACCTTCAAATTGTCACGGGAGGCAGCTATACCCACATCAACACTATACATCTACAGTCACGGGAGACAGCTATCTAGAACAGAGTACAGTGACCGGAGGAGGAGGAAGTGGTGCACACGAGTACGCACAGGCACGCGACGTCACTCGGTCTGACAGTGCTGGTTCGGGACGTGGCGCGGGGTCGCTCCCAGTCTCACCACTCGACTGGTCACTCACCCAGACCCAGACGGAAAACACGACAGGACCTACAGTAACTGACACACAGGCAAGTGGGACATATAAATATTGCTCCCAACTTACCGCGCTCGACGGAGGGTGATCAGTCCTCAAATTCAGTCACCGCGGGTACCACCGGGAAATCTATGAGACGGGTCTGGCAAGTAGCGAGCCGCTGGCCACGCCCCACGTTCAGGCGCCAATTGACGGGGTCGTCTCGTCAATCACTCGTCCTCCAGTCACTCCAAATTCAGGCTAAGAGCATGAGTCGACTTATCAAAGAATGAGTCAGGCAATCAAGCTGGTTCAAACTTAGAGCACGCTCAGGAGGGTACTAGCAGGCACCGATCTCAGCAATGTTCTACTTTATTTCTGCATACACGAGATTATATAGCCAAAACACGTCATACAATGTCATACGTAGCAAACAGGATGACAGGGTGGGGTAAAGGGTTAAAACAGTATATTGCTAACACCTGCAAGTGTGGGCAAACTGCATATGTCTAGCATCTACCATCTCTGATTGGTTAGGTATTATTCAAGCAGGCTGTAGATGTAACGGTAGGAAAATGTAGCCGCGTGGGCACAGTTCTATGTCTATATGATATTCAGCAGATGTGATATTTCATGTAAAGTTCAACCGTTGTAACATTTCCTTGTTGTGGTCTTGTTCAGCCGTCGTGACATTTCCTCAGAGGAAACAGGTGTAGGCGTTGGTTAATGCTGGTACCATCTTAGCTCAAGCTTCTGTTTCTGATATATCTGATATAATACTCGACAAGGAAAAACTTATTGTTTCTCAAAATGGCGGCGATTAAACAAAATGGAAGCGAAGCATAACAGTATAGGAATATTTACCTTGACACTATAATACTGCTCCTATGTACAAGAATATAACTACTATAATACTGCTCCTATGTACAAGAATAGAACTACTATAATACTGCTCCTATGTACAAGAATATAACTACTATAATACTGCCCCTATATACAAGAATATAACTACTATAATACTGCTCCTATGTACAAGAATATAACTACTATAATACTGCCCCTATGTGCAAGAATATAACTACTATAATACTGCTCCTATATACAAGAATATAACTACTATAACACTGCCCCTATATACAAGAATATAACTACTATAATACTGCTCCTATGTACAAGAATATAACTACTATAATACTGCACCTATGTACAAGAATATAACTACTATAATACTGCTCCTATATACAAGAATATAACTACTATAATACTGCTCCTATGTACAAGAATATAACTACTATAACACTGCCCCTATATACAAGAATATAACTACTATAATACTGCTCCTATGTACAAGAATATAACTACTATAATACAGCCCCTATATACAAGAATATAACTACTATAATACTGCTCCTATGTACAAGAATATAACTACTATAATACAGCCCCATATACAAGAATATAACTACTATAATACTGCTCCTATGTACAAGAATATAACTACTATAATACAGCCCCTATATACAAGAATATAACTACTATAATACTGCCCCTATATACAAGAATATAGCTACTTTAATACTGCCTTTATATACAAGAATATAACTACTATAACTCTGCCCTATATACAAGAATATAACTACTATAATACTGCTCCTATATACAAGAATATTGTTGCACAGCTTCTGAATCCACACCTTTGCAAAGGAAACTTCACAGAGCAAGTTGCATGGGATAACAATCGTTTACTTCTCTGAACATGAGGAAAGGAATAATGCACAGACATTACAGCATTGCATCAGCTAACAGGAGCAAAACGAAAGTGAAACTAAACATAAGAGAGACTAATTCTTATACTATACATTAAAGAAGGAAACGTTACACAACATCGCTGTGATGAGTGCTGTGCTGGAATTGCTGTCCTCATCTTTTTTTTTTGAACTGCTGAAAGCCCACCAAGCAAAGCCCCCCTCCTTCTCTCTGCAGCTCTCGTACTTCTCACCAACCCCCAGCCTGCACTCAGGCAGTGTAATGTGAGCTGCCAGTGCTGGAAGTTTTCCCGCTTCACCGCAGGGGTCCTGCATTGTCTGCACACGTGCTTTCTTCCTATAGCAGCCATTTTGGAGAATTCATTCTTTTTTGGTTAATAACACGGTGGGAGCATTCGCTAGAAACACGAAAGTTACTGTGTTGAACCATGCGCCGACGGGCATCGTTCCCGTGGTACTGGTAAACCCGTAACTCCAACAGAACCCGAGAAATGGAATTCTCGGGTGCCCCATGTACTAGCCCACCCAAGTGTGGGCTCATTGGAACCGTCATTTTGGAGTGAGATCATTGATAGGTCTGCCGTTATTCTGCTAGGTTCACAGGACGAGTTATGAACCTTATGATATTGCAGAGCTCAAACCATAGCTTGCAGCCAGGGAGGTGGCCAGAGGCCCAGCCCTTTTTGTGAGGTCAGAAGCTGACATGCATAAGTCTTGCAGTGAAGTTCCTTAGGCACTTTTCTGCTGGGATGTCCTGAGTAAGAGATCTACCAATGAACTATGACGTGTGGCTCCTTCCCCCAGCCTGGCTTGCCTGTAATGATCTAACAACCATGTGAGTTATCTTTCATTCTTAATCCCATTTTATTTTATAACTGCATCTGTATATAACGATATTGTCTCAGTTTGTTACATCTTTTTATATTATATAAGCCCTGCCTGGTTTTTAAGGAATAAACCTATAAATTTATTAGTTTGTTTCTCCTGCTCTATAAACAAATTTGCACGTGTCTGAAGCACTACGCTACTGTTTTGGGGTTGCTACGGACCCTCTTGATAAATTGTTCATCAAAAGCCGTAGCTGGTGGCAGCTAAAAGGAAGGGGTGTAAAGTGTTAATCTATTGGGTGACGCTGGCAGTGACGGAGCGGGGTTTATAAGGGTACTGCCTGGCTGCAGCCAGGAGTAATTATAATTCCCTCACTGCAGCGTGCCCAATAGCCAGCACACATCCAAGTGACCCGTCTGGCGACCAATTATCCTAGGTGCAGTTCCCTGACTGACCTGAGGGTAAGGGGGGCGCCAGAGAGCTGCAAGTTCCTAAGTGGAAGTGGGATAATTATAAATCCCTGCAGTTTACTGGGTCGGACGGCAGCAGCCGTCATGTGTGTGCGCGTTTTCGTCACATTTGCAGCACGGAGGGATCACAAGCCGTGATACCCCGGGCTACCGTGTGGCGGACCGCGTGCCCGTTCATCACATATTGGTGGCAAGCGGTGGGATTATAGAGCATTAGTGATCTGGTTTGAGCAATCATTCCATTCACTAAAAAAAACTTGCACGGTTCTTCAGCGACCCTGCAACTAAAGTTTTGGAGAACAGACTCAGTGTTTATTAGTCCTGAGACAATTGTGTGTACTTGCGGTTACCCCTCCCTTCTCTTTGTTTTTCTATCCTATCTTTTATTTGGCAACCATGGCTACAATAGGAGCAAGTTGGTACAAACTGCAGAAAAGGGACACTCTTGTGGAATATGCATTTCCGAGGCCTTGACCACAGGGCCAAACCAAAGCTCAACTGTCAAGGTCCTGATGTCACAGGTCCATCGTGAGCGAGGGGGCACAGGAAGCCGGCCCAAGCCAAGGTGGGGCAGGAGCAGAGGCCCAACCCTGAGGCTTACACCCAGGGCGGGTGGACCCTTACCTGCAGGCGGCCCTGGAGGAACTCCCACCGCTGATACGGGGGGAGCGCCTGAGCTGATTCAGCAATCACCAGCAGGAGGCCGAGCCGAGCGCCAAGCCCAGCGAGAGGCTGAGAGAGCCGAGCGGGAGGCTGAGAGAGCCCATGAGCTGGAGATGGTCCAGCGAGGGGCAATGCCCTCCACAGCCCAGAGCAGGTGCCCAGCAGCATTCAGAGTCCCAAGCCCCGGCCGGAGCACTTTCCGTGCTGGAAAGGGACGGAGACTTGGACACTTTTCTGCGGGCCTTTGAGAAAGTCTGCAGACAGTACCGGCTGCCTGCCGACCAATGGGCCAGGTACTTGACCCCCGGGCTAAAGGGCAAAGCTTTGGAGGCGTTTGCTTCCCTCGCGCCAGATCAAGACAGTGACTATGAGGCCATCAAGCAGGCCCTGATTCCCTAAGTACCAGCTAACCCCTGAGGTATACCGAAAGAAGTTCCGGAACCTCCAACGTGGCCCACACGACAGTTATAGCGATGTGGTGCAAGGACTCAGGACCACTTTGACCAGTGGATCCATGGACTGTCAGTTGACACCTATGAGGAGCTGAAAGACCTGATGATCAAAGACCAGTTCCTGCATCTGTGCCCAGCTGAGGTCCGACAGTTCATCCTGGACCGAGAACCAGAGGACGCGGTCACAACAGCCCGGATCGCCGACAGCTATGAGGCCAACCGGAAACCCGAGGTGCGGAAGGCCGTCACCACCCGTTGGGGAGGGGGTAAGCCTGCAACCAACCCCAGTGCCCCTGCAAGCGTCCCTCTGGAGGCACTATCCCCTTTGCCAGCGCCAGGCCTACATCAGACCCCCGCCAGTGTTTCTCCTGCAAAAGGACTGGACACATCAGCGCCACCTGTCCGGAGAGGCAGAAGAACCCCCCAGCCAAGGCCTCTGGGCCCAACGCCTCTGTTCTTTTGGTGGGTGGTGTGGTGGGGAGGGTTGATGACAACGTGCAGCCCGTCTGCGTGGGGGCCCGTCTTGCTACAGGCCTCAAGGACACCGGGGCTGAACGAACCCTCATCCGACCCGAACTGGCGGCCCCTGAAGAGTTGATTCCGGGGAAAACCTTAACTGTCACAGGGATTGGGGGCGTCCACTACCCCTTGCCGATAGCCCGAGTTTTCATTGACTGGGGTGCCGGGAGCGGGGTGAAGGAAGTGGGGGTGTCCGAAAACCTGCCCACTGATGTTTTATTGGGGACTGATCTGGGGAGGATGGTGGCGTACTATGTCCCTGACACCCCTTCCCAATCTGATGATAAGGTTAACGTTAACCATGATGTTGATGTTGATGATGATGGGAAACTGATTGTGTTACCTGCTAATGCTTTGCGAAGTGATGATGCAACTGATAACCTTTCTTTCCCTAGGACTGATGTTGATAGTGATGTATCTGTGCCATCTGAATCTGTTAACCCTTTCTCTGAAGTGGTAGATGTGTCCACAGGTACAGGAGCGTTCAGTCCCGTCGCTCTGCGGAGTGAGACGGCTGAGGAACCCCTAGCAGGAGCAAGCGACAGTGCTCAAGGAAATGGGGAGGTGCATGGGAACCGGGAGGAAGGTGACGCCATGACACTGACCAGTGCCACCGAGGAAGGTAACTGGCCCATAAGTAGCACTGCTCCTGAAGTGTTGGGGGTGGATGGGGAGGTAGAGCCCATAGCAGCGCAGGCTGATGGGTCTATAGAAATCCCCGGGGAGACTGCATATGTAGCTGCTGTCACCCACAGTCAGAGTGCCCGGATCGCAGGTAGCGCCCTGCCATCTGGACCCTCCTCCGCTACAGGAGAGACTGAACTAGAGGTGGACCCGAAGCCGGTCCCAGAGGGTCCAGTGAGGAAGGAACCCTGATGTCACTTCTGGCTGCCTCCAGCCAGGAGTTCCAGGCCGCTCTGCACTCAGATGCGAGCCTGGGGAAACTTGAGGCACCTCGCCGAGACGCCCACCTCCGTGACTGATAAGGAGAGGTGTTGTGAATGGGTTTGAGATGAGTTCTGAGCAGAGGCTCCCTCTGGTGGTTACAAGCGGTGCTAGTGAAGATTGTGAGGACTGGGAATCAGGTGTTACTGACTGGTCTTATATAAGGAGTCATTTTCCCATCAGGGTTGCCGGTGATCAATTGTTGTGGTCTGAATCCTTCATTCCAGTTTCCCTTGTAGCCTGCTGTGTCGTGTCTGCATCTCCTGCTATCAGATAAGACCCTTTTCTTCTTTTGTGTTTGTACTATATTTTTGCATTTTGTCCTGCACTTCTGTGGGGGCCTTCGGGTCCCCTCCGGGGGCTTCTGCCCTCTTAGTTTGGTTCAGCCACTGAGTTTTGTACTTTTGCTTTTTCAGTTTTTTCAGTGGCTGCTGTTTTGATTTTGTTACACCAGAGAACTAATTTAGGTGGTAGAGGTCGTGTGATCTCAGGTGATTTTGAAATTAGTAGAGTTGGTGTTTTTCAGGGTTTTCTGGGATTGCAGTAAGTACCCTTCCTGTCCTTTTCTATTTAGATAGTTTGGGCCCCAGCGTTTGCTCATACTATTTTCTTTCTGTGTCAGTATTTCCTCTTGTCTAACCGCCATTACATGTTTGGGGGCTTTCTATTATCTTTGGGGTTCTGCTCCGGGGCAGATAGCTTTCCTATTTCTATCTTTAGGTGTAGTTAGTTTCTCAGGCTGTGACGAGGCGTCTAGGACCAACGTAGGAACGCTCCACGGCTGCCTCTAGTTGTGGTGGTTAGTCAGGGTACTGCAATCTCATAGATTCCAACTGCTCTGGTGTATTGCTTTTTTTTGGCCTGCACTCCTCAGCTACCGAAACATAACAGTATCACCGGCCTAAAATTGAAAATTGTATGGTACTCACAGAAGGGAAAAAATATTGTGAAAGAAAAAAGGTTGTCAGAGTTGTCAGAGATATTTTTTCTTTTGTTGCATTTTTTTTTTTTCCCTCGGTATCTCTGGGTGCGGGGAGGATCTTTTCTCTCAATGGAGTTTGCACAGTTGTCTGGCCGTGTGGATCAGCTTGCCACTGAGGTTCAGAATATTGCTGCATATCTTGCTAGGTTGCCTGTTGTGGAACCTAGGATCCCCATGCCAGATTTGTTTTTAGGGGATCGAGCTAAGTTTCAGAATTTCAAAAATAATTGTAAATTGTTTTTTGCCTTAAAATCTAAGTCCTCAGGAAACGCAGCGCAGCAGGTTCAAATTATCATCTCTCTCCTGCGCGGCGATCCTCAGGATTGGGCTTTTTCCCTGATACCTGGGGATCCTGTTTTGAGTGATGTTGATGCATTTTTTCAGGCTTTGGGGTTATTGTACGATGAGCCTAATGTCACTGATCAAGCTGAAAAAGCCTTGTTGGCATTAAATCAGGGGCTTGATGACGCTGAGTTATACTGTCAGAGATTCCGTAGGTGGGCAGTCCTGACCAAATGGAATGACGACGCTTTGGCGGCCCTTTTCCGGAAGGGTCTGTCAGATAATGTAAAGGATGTTATGGTGGGATTCCCTGTCCCCTCTGGTCTCAATGATTCTATGTCATTAGCGATTCAAATTGACAGACGTTTGCGTGAGCGGAGAAGTATGCGTGGTATGGTGTTGCCTTGTGAACCAGCTTCTGAACCATGCAGTGTGATAGAGTGGTGTCTGGGGCACAGCGTCATGAGTTTCGAAAGCGCAATGGGTTATGTTTCTACTGTGGTGATGCCTCTCATGCTATTTCAGTCTGCCCTAAGCGGGGAAGACGTTTTGCACGCTCAGTTGTCTTGGGTAGTATTCAGACTAAGTTTTTATTAACTGTCACTCTGATATGCTCTCTGTCCTCATTTTCTGCTCAGGCTTTCGTTGATTCTGGAGCAGCTATTAACCTGATGGATTATGATTTTGCTAAACGTTGTGGGTTTCCCTTGATACCCCTACAGAAGTCTATTCCCCTACTGGGGATCGATTCTACCCCTTTGGCTGAGAATAAACCCAGTTTTCTACTCAGGTGATAATGAGGGTTGAACCTGATCACCAGGAGTGCTGCAAATTTTTGGTTCTATATAATCTGCATGACATTATCGTGCTGGGTTTCCCTTGGTTACAGTCTCATAATCCTGTTTTGGATTGGAAATCTGTGTCTGTAACCAGTTGGGGCTGCCAATGTGTTAATACCAACACTCCTGTTTTTTCTGCCTCCCCCCAGGCTCAGGATGTTCCTGACTTTTTGTTTGATTTTTCTGATGTGTTTAGCGAAAGTAAATCTGCATCCTTGCCTCCCCATAGGAGCTATGACTGCGCTATTGAATTAGTGCTGCCGGGTAGTAAATTCCCTAAAGGTCGCCTTTTTAACTTGTCTGTACCTGAACATGACGCTATGCGGTCTTATATCAAGGAATCATTGGAGAAGGGTCATATCAGACCATCCTCTTCACCCTTAGGTGCCGGTTTTTTCTTTGTGGCCAAAAAAGATGGTTCATTAAGGCCGTGTATTGATTATCGTCTCTTGAACAATATTACTGTGAAATATCAATACCCGTTACCCTTGATTTCTGACCTGTTTTCCAGGGTGAAAAACGCTACTTGGTTTACCAAGCTTGACCTCAGGGGGGCGTATAACCTTATTCGCATTAAGCACGGGGATGAATGGAAGACGGCATTCAATACCCCTGAAGGGCATTTTGAGTACCTAGTGATGCCCTTTGGGCTCACTAATGCTCCTTCCGTCTTCCAGTCCTTCATGAATGACATTTTCAGGGATTTTGTGGACAAATTTCTGATTGTTTATTTGGATGATATCTTGATTTTTTCTAATGACTGGGACTCTCATGTGAAACATGTTCGGACTGTGTTCCAGATTTTGAGAGAGAATGCTCTGTATGTGAGGGATCAAAGTGTCTTTTTGGCGTACAGAGGATCTCATTTCTGGGATTCATTTTGTCCCCATCTGTTATTGAAATGGACCGGTCAAGGTTCAGGCCATCTGTGATTGGGTCCAACCTACTTCATTAAAGGCTCTTCAGAGATTTTTGGGTTTTGCCAATTTTTATCGTAAATTTATTGGTAATTTCTCGGTTATTGTTAAACCATTAACTGATTTGACCAGAAAGGGTTCTGATGTGGTGAATTGGCCTCCTGAGGCAGTCTCTGCATTTCAGGAACTTAAGCAGAGATTCACTTCTGCTCCTGTTCTACGGCAGCCTGATGTTTCTCTGCCATTTCAGGTGGAGGTTGATGCCTCTGAAATTGGGGCAGGTGCCGTTTTGTCCCAAAAAGATCCAGAGACCTCTAAAAGTAACCCTTGTGCCTTTTTCTCTCGAAAATTTTCTCCTACTGAACGTAATTATGACGTGGGTAATCGGGAGTTATTGGCCATGAAGTGGGCTTTTGAAGAGTGGAGACATTGGCTGGAGGGAGCCAAACATCAGGTGGTGGTCCTTACGGACCATAAGAATCTGGTCTATCTGGAATCTGCCAAGCGACTCAATCCTAGACAGGCCAGGTGGGCCTTGTTTTTCACACGTTTTAATTTTGTGGTTTCCTTTCTTCCTGGCACTAAGAATGTTAAGGCGGATGCCCTCTCGAGGAGTTTCCTTGCGGACTCTCCTGAGTTATCTGATCCTTCTGTTATTTTGAAAGAGGGTGTAGTTCTTTCCGCCATCTCGCCCAATTTGAGACTTGCTCTGGGGGGTGTCAGGAGGATAGGCCCGAGCGCTGCCCTGTTGGAAAATTGTTTGTCCCGGACCAATGGAAAAAGAGTGTGATGTCTGAGATTCATTGTTCCGCATTGGCTGGGCATCCCGGAATTTTTGGTACCAGAGACTTGGTTAGTCGGTCCTTTTGGTGGCCTACCTTGTCTCGTGATGTCAGGGAATTTGTGCAGTCCTGCGGGACTTGCTCTCGCTCCAAGCCTTGCTCTCGCTCTAGTGGTTTGTTGATGCCATTGCCTGTGCCCAAGAGACCATGGACCCATATCTCTATGGATTTCATTTCCGATCTTCCTGTTTCTCAGAGAATGACACCATCTGGGTAATTTGTGATAGGTTTTCCAAAATGATACATCTTGTGCCATTACCTAAGTTGCCTTCCTCCTCTGAATTGGTGCCGTTGTTCCTTCAGCACGTGGTTCGTTTACACGGCATTCCTGAGAACATTGTGTCTGACAGAGGAGTCCAGTTTGTTTCCAGATTTTGGAGGACTTTTTGTTCTAAACTGGGTGTTCAATTGTCTTTCTCCTCGGCATTTCATCCTCAGACCAATGGTCAAACTGAGAGAACAAACCAGACATTGGAGACTTATCTAAGATGCTTTGTGTCTGCTGATCAGGATGACTGGGTCTCTTTTTTGCCTTTGGCTGAGTTTGCTCTTAATAATAGGGCTAGCTCTGCCACTTTGATGTCTCCGTTTTTCTGTAATTCTGGGTTTCACCCTCGATTTTCTTCAGGACAGACGGAGGCTTCTGTCTGTCCAGGTGTTGACTCTGTTGTGGAGCGTATGCAACAGATTTGGGACCAGGTAGTGGAGAGGTTGTCCCTCTCTCAGGAGAAGGCCCAGCGGTTTGCTAACCGGCATAGGACTGATGGTCCTCGGTTTAAAGTGGGGGACTTGGTCTGGTTGTCCTCAAAGAATATTCCTATGAGAGTAGCATCTCCTAAATTTAAGCCTAGGTTCATTGGACCTTATAAGATCATGGAGATTATTAATCCTGTTTCTTTTCGTTTGCTTCTTCCAGGGACATTTAAGATCCATAACGTGTTCCACAAGTCCTTGTTGAAGAGGTTTGTTGAGCCAGTGGTTCCTGCTGCTGTGCCTCCTGACCCTGTTTTGGTTGAGGGCAATCTGGAGTATGTGGTTGAGAAAATATTGGATTCTCGTTTTTCTAGACGGAAACTCCAATATTTGGTTAAATGGAGAGGTTATGGTCAGGAAGACAATTCTTGGGTGTTTGCTTCGGACATCCATGCTAGGAGACTTATCCGTGCGTATCATAGAACTCATCCGACCGACCTGGTTGCTCAAATGAGGGTTCGGTGACCCCTCCTCAAGGGGGGGGTACTGTTGTGAATGGGTTTGAGATGAGTTCTGAGCAGAGGCTCCCTCTGGTGGTTACAAGCGGTGCTAGTGAAGATTGTGAGGACTGGGAATCAGGTGTTACTGACTGGTCTTATATAAGGGAGTCATTTTCCCATCAGGGTTGCCGGTGATCAATTGTTTGGTCTGAATCCTTCATTCCAGTTTCCCTTGTAGCCTGCTGTGTCGTGTCTGCATCTCCTGCTATCAGATAAGACCTTTTCTTCTTTTGTGTTTGTACTATATTTTTGCATTTTGTCCTGCACTTCTGTGGGGGCCTTCTGGGTCCCCTCCGGGGGCTTCTGCCCTCTAGTTTGGTTCAGCCACTGAGTTTTGTACTTTTGCTTTTTCCAGTTTTTTCAGTGGCTGCTGTTTTGATTTTGTTACACCAGAGAACTAATTTAGGTGGTAGAGGTCGTGTGATCTCAGGTGATTTTGAAATTAGTAGAGTTGGTGTTTTTCAGGGTTTTCTGGGATTGCAGTAAGTACCCTTCCTGTCCTTTTCTATTTAGATAGTTTGGGCCCCAGCGTTTGCTCATACTATTTTCTTTCTGTGTCAGTATTTCCTCTTGTCTAACCGCCATTACATGTTTGGGGGCTTTCTATTATCTTTGGGGTTCTGCTCCGGGGCAGATAGCTTTCCTATTTCTATCTTTAGGTGTAGTTAGTTTCTCAGGCTGTGACGAGGCGTCTAGGACCAACGTAGGAACGCTCCACGGCTGCCTCTAGTTGTGGTGGTTAGTCAGGGTACTGCAATCTCATAGATTCCAACTGCTCTGGTGTATTGCTTTTTTTTTGGCCTGCACTCCTCAGCTACCGAAACATAACAGAGAGGGTGTTCTGGGGAACGAGGAAGGTTGTACGGGAGACAGTACCGGAGGTTCCCAAAAGGAGTGGTTGAGGGAAAAACAGCTGGTCGTCCCGCACCCAGTTCCGAGGTGAGTTGGTTGAGTGGATTGTCCCATGAGATTTTCCACTTGCTGGACACTTGGGGATTAGCAAAACTAAGGCACGGCTGTCTCAACACTTCTATTGGCCCAAGATGGGGACAGATGTGACTAACTACTGCCGCTCCTGTATCACCTGTCAAAGAGTGGGGAAGGCGGGGCCTGCTCTTAAGGCTCCCCTGATCCCGTTGCCAGTGATAGAGGAGCCTTTCCAGAGGATCGCGGTGGACATTGTGGGCCCGCTGGCCGTCCCCAGCAGCTCTGGAAAGCAATACATCCTGACTGTGGTAGACTACGCTACCCGGTACCCGGAGGCAGTAGCTCTGTCCTCAACTAGGGCAGATAAGGTGGCGGATGCACTGGTGACCATCTTTTCACGGGTAGGATTTCCCAGGGAGATGCTTACCGATCAAGGGACCCAATTTATGTCTCGCCTAATGAAGGCTCTCTGCAGCAAAATGCAGGTGACGCGTATGGTATCGAGTGCGTATCACCCACAGACCAATGGTTTGTGTGAGCGCTTTAACGGTACCCTCAAACAGATGCTCCGCATGCTGGTTGAGACCCAGGGACGCGATTGGGAGCGGTACCTCCACACCTGCTATTTGCCTACAGAGAAGTCCCGCAGGCCTCGACGGGGTTCTCCCCCTTCGAGCTCCTGTATGGTAGGCGAGTCCGGGGACCCCTTGGGTTGATAAGAGAATCCTGGGAAGATGAGCCAAACCCCACGGAAGTGTCCATCGTGGATTATGTCATGCGCTTCCGCGACAAGATGCAGACCTTGACGCAGTTGGTGCATGACAACATGACGCAGGCTCAGGCTGACCAGAAGCACTGGTACGACCAGAACGCCCGGGAGTGGACCTACCAGGTGGGTCAAAAGGTGTGGGTGCTGGTCCCCGTACCAAAGGATAAGCTTCAGGCAGCCTGGGAAGGCCCGTACGTCGTGCACCAACAGCTCAACCCAGCCACCTACGTGGTCACGCTTGACCACACTCGGGGTAGGCGCAAGGCCTTTCACGTCAACATGATGAAGGCCCATCACGAACGTGAAGCCTGCGTCCTACCGGTCTGCAATCTGCCCGAGGACGGGGAAGAGGATCCCCTCCTAGACATGCTGGCCCAAGCTAATGCCAATGGGTCCATTGAGGACATGGAGGTAAATGCCTCGCTATTCGTCTCCCAGCGGTTGCAGTTGCTGACCACTCTGGAACCCTTCCGGGCCGAGTTCACGAACCGACCCGGAAGGACCGAGTTGGCAGTCCACGAGGTGGACACCGGGAATCACGCCCCGTTACGGCGGACACCTTATCGGATCTCTGAGGAAGTGCAGCAGATTATGCGCCAGGAGATCCATGAGATGTTGCAGCTGGAGGTGATCCGGCAGTCCAAAAGCGCGTGGGCCTCACCTGTAGTTCTCGTGCCAAAAAAGGATCGGACCACCCGGTTCTGCGTGGACTACAGGGGGCTCAACGCCATCACTACCTCTGATGCGCACCCAATGCCACGCATCGAGGATCTGCTGGAGCGGTTGGCGAATGCCAAGTACATATCCATCATGGATCTGAGCCGGGGATACTGGCAGATTCCCCTGAGCCCTGCGGCGCAGGAGAAATCTGCCTTTATCACCCCTTTTGGACTGTACGAGTCCACGGTCATGCCTTTCGGCATGAAGAATGCCCCTGCCACTTTCCAGCGGATGGTCAACCACCTGCTTCAGGGACTGGAGGAGTACGCTGTGGCGTACCTGGACGACATTGCCGTCTTCAGTTCCACCTGGGAGGAACACCTTCAGCATCTCCAGGAGGTGCTCAAGCGTATTCACCAGGCAGGTCTGACCATCAAGCCGGGAAAATGCCAGATGGGCATGAGGGAGGTCCACTACCTGGGGCACCGGGTAGGCGGGGGTTCCATGAGTCCAGAGCCCGAGAAAGTGGACGCGATCGTGTCCTGGCCCACCCCCAGGACCAAAAAGCAGGTGAAGTCCTTCCTGGGCACTGCAGGGTACAATAGGCGTTTCGTACCGAACTATAGCGCCATTGCAAAACCCTTGACGGACCTCACCAAGGGCGGTCTACCCCAAACAGTCAACTGGACAGATGGCTGTGAGGCGGCATTCCGAGCTTTGAAAACAGCCCTGTGCAGCTCTCCAGTGTTGAAAGCCATCGACAGCAGTCGGCCATTCCTGGTACAGACTGACGCCAGCGAATTTGGCCTCGGTGCTGTACTCAGCCAGGTTGATTCGGGGAACCAGGAGCACCCCGTGTTGTACCTGAGCCGGAAACTTCTGCCAAGGGAAGTGGCATACTCCACCATCGAGAAGGAGTGCCTGGCCATGGTCTGGGCACTGCAACGTTTCAGCCCTACCTGTACGGGCGCACCTTCAAGGTGGTCACCGACCACAACCCTCTGAGCTGGCTGCACACAGTGTCCGGAACCAATGGTAGGTTGCTACGCTGGAGCCTTGCCCTGCAGCAGTATGATTTTGCCGTACAACACAAGAAAGGCAGTGATCATGGGAATGCTGATGGGTTATCACGACGTGGTGAACCCGCTGAGGTGCGCATGTCGGATTACCGACAGGTCATGCCTCCGTAGCGCCCTCTAAGGGGGGGAGGTGTGATGAGTGCTGTGCTGGAATTGCTGTCCTCATCTTTTTTTTTTGTACTGCTGAAAGCCCACCAAGCAAAGCCCCCCTCCTTCTCTCTGCAGCTCTCGTACTTCTCACCAACCCCCAGCCTGCACTCAGGCAGTGTAATGTGAGCTGCCAGTGCTGGAAGTTTTCCCGCTTCACCGCAGGGTCCTGCATTGTCTGCACACGTGCTTTCTTCCTATAGCAGCCATTTTGGAGAATTCATTCTTTTTTGGTTAATAACACGGTGGGAGCATTCGCTAGAAACACGAAAGTTACTGTGTTGAACCAGGGCGCGACGGGCATCGTTCCCGTGGTACTGGTAAACCCGTAACTCCAACAGAACCCGAGAAATGGAATTCTCGGGTGCCCCATGTACTAGCCCACCCAAGTGTGGGCTCATTGGAACCGTCATTTTGGAGTGAGATCATTGATAGGTCTGCCGTTATTCTGCTAGGTTCACAGGACGAGTTATGAACCTTATGATATTGCAGAGCTCAAACCATAGCTTGCAGCCAGGGGAGGTGGCCAGAGGCCCAGCCCTTTTTGTGAGGTCAGAAGCTGACATGCATAAGTCTTGCAGTGAAGTTCCTTAGGCACTTTTCTGCTGGGATGTCCTGAGTAAGAGATCTACCAATGAACTATGACGTGTGGCTCCTTCCCCCAGCCTGGCTTGCCTGTAATGATCTAACAACCATGTGAGTTATCTTTCATTCTTAATCCCATTTTATTTTATAACTGCATCTGTATATAACGATATTGTCTCAGTTTGTTACATCTTTTTATATTATATAAGCACTGCCTGGTTTTTAAGGAATAAACCTATAAATTTATTAGTTTGTTTCTCCTGCTCTATAAACGAATTTGCACGTGCCTGAAGCACTACGCTACTGTTTTGGGGTTGCTACGGACCCTCTTGATAAATTGTTCATCAAAAGCCGTAGCTGGTGGCAGCTAAAAGGAAGGGGTGTAAAGTGTTAATCTATTGGGTGACGCTGGCAGTGACGGAGCGGGGTTTATAAGGGTACTGCCTGGCTGCAGCCAGGAGTAATTATAATTCCCTTACTGCAGCGTGCCCAATAGCCAGCACACATCCAAGTGACCCGTCTGGCGACCAATTATCCTAGGTGCAGTTCCCTGACTGACCTGAGGGTAAGGGGGGCGCCAGAGAGCTGCAAGTTCCTAAGTGGAAGTGGGATAATTATAAATCCCTGCAGTTTACTGGGTCGGACGGCAGCAGCCGTCGTGTGTGTGCGCGTTTTCGTCACATTTGCAGCACGGAGGGATCACAAGCCGTGATACCCCGGGCTACCGTGTGGCGGACCGCGTGCCCGTTCATCACAATCGCCATCTACTGTCAGGTCAGCATAAAGTCCTCCTGTTACACATATATAATAAGTTCTAATCTGTTGCATATGACAACACCCTTTCTCAACAGTAAGAACTTATTCAATCAAACCCAACTTTTTATTAGTCTCTGATGTTTATCAGCATTCAACGCCTTCGTGAAAATGTCCACTGTCAGTTCTTCAGTAGGGCAATACTCCAACTTCAAGACTCCTTGGTCCTCTTTGAGTTTTGTTGGTTCCAAGTGTGATTGTCCTAATTCTGTCAACAATTGTCTTAACCACAGTACTTCTTGTCTTTCTATCTGTATTCCTAGGTACTGTTTTACATTTCCTAAGTCTTTGATTTCAAAATGTTGCTTCGGGATTTTTAGAATGTTTTCTTTATCCCTTTCTTGTTTAAAACAAATCAAAATTTCGTCTACATATATGAGTACATAAATCCATCTATTACTCAGCCTTTTTGTGTACAAGCATTGAACAGCTTTTCTTCTTTGAAATTTTTCATTTGTTAGTACTTCTGTGATTTTGTCATTCCACGCTTTAGCTGCTTGTTTTAAACCATATATGCTTTTCTGTAGTTTACAAACTTTGTTTGGATTTCTTTCATCTTTGAATCCTGGAGGTTGTTCCATGTAAATATCTTCTGTTAAATCTCCATTCATAAAAGCTGTCTTTACATCCAGATGTCTTAGTTCCATCTTTTCCATTGCTGCAACTGTAAGTAAAGTTCTTATTTTAGCGTGTTTGACAACTGGACCAAATGTTTCATCATAGTCTTCTTCTTCTGGAAGTCGAGCTATGTCTTCCCAAGAGATAGATTCATATATTTTTCTTGTACTTGCCTTGTATGAGAGGCGTTTTGGTGGTTTTCCTTTGTTCTCTCTTGTTGAACGTCTTGGTTCTGTGTCTGTTTGTAGTTGTGATTCTTCACTTTCAGAATTTTGTTCTTCATTAATTTCTACTTCTGTCTCATCAGATATTTCTTCAGTTATGTCACTATTGTTTTTCTCATTTTTTGTTTCAACTGAAATCATAATGTCTTCATTTAAATCTTCAATGAATGTCACACTGTTACTCACTGTAACTCTGTCTGTTTTGGGATCTAGGATTCTATATCCTTTGCAGTTTTCACTATATCCAACGAATATTCCTTCCATGGATCTGTTTTGAAGTTTGGAACGTTTTTCTATTGCAATGAATATAAAAACTTTACATCCAAAAACTTTTAAATGATTGACACTTGGTTTCATACTTTGCCACAGTTCATATGGAGTTTTCTTCAGTTTTCTGGAAAAAAGTCGGTTCTGTAGATATGTAACTGTCATTGCTGCCTCACCCCAATATTTCTCTGGTAGTTTAGAATCTGTCAGCATACATCTCATCATTTCTGTTAGAGTTCTGTTTTTCCTTTCTGCTACTCCATTTTGTTCAGGTGTGTATGGAACAGTTTTCTGATATTCTATTCCATTTTGTCTTAAGTAGTCTTCTATTCTGTGACCTGTAAATTCACCTCCATTATCACTTCTGATGACAATTGGCTTCCTTTGAAATTTGTTACTTGATCTTATTACATAGTCTACAAGTTTATCAAAAACTTCACTTTTGTTCTTAATTAAGTATGTGACTGTGTATCTTGAGTAGTCATCTATAAAAGTCAACATGTATCTATTGCCTCCTGATGTAGTCACTTTCAAGGGTCCACATAGATATCCTTGTGGCTTTGGATTTTATACAACATTCACATCTTATGGTAATTGAGCAATCTGATATCTTTAAATCATTTGTCAATTCTTTTCTCTGTAGTTCCCTTATACTGTCCGGGTGTCTATGTCCTAGACGTCTATGCCACATGTGAATACAGTTTTTGTGATCATGTGTACATACCTTCATCTGTTCCTTTGGTTTGTCAAAATGATATAATTGTTCATCTGCCTTGACTTTGGTTATCACCTTGTTTCCTGCAATAATTGCACACTCATTATCTTTGAATTTTACTGTAAGTCCTTTTGCTGTTAAACGTTTCACAGATAATAATCCGCCTTCCAATTTTGGAACATGCAACACATCCTGTACAAGTATCTTTGAATCTTGTCCGAACTTGTTTGAACAATTTAGCATACCTTATCCGATACCTTCTGCAGTTATTTTGCTTCCATCTGCAAGATAAATGACTTCTTTCTTATTTAAATCAAGATCAGTAAAAAAATTCTTGTCACTTGTCATATGACTCGTTGCTCCTGAATCAATAAACCAACCAAGTGATGATTTCTTATCAGTAACTTTAAATGTGCCATTCTAATTATTTTCACATGAATCAGAAATTGTGTTTTTCACCTTCTGTATATTATCTTTATGGTGTAATTTCTTTTCTGCTTTCCATATATTACAGTCTTTCTTTAAATGACCTTTTTTTCTTACATCTGAAGCATTCTCTTGTCTCTTTATTATAGGGTTTTTTAAGTTCTGTAGCTTTAAGAGCATTTCCATTATCTTCTTCAGTAGAAGAATCATTGCTTTGTTCTTTTCTTCTCTGATATTCATCTATGAGTCTTGTTTTCACAAACTCTAATGTAATGTCAGTTTCTGGTCTTGTCTCTAGTGCATTTATTAAAGCTGTATATGAATCTGGTAAACTGCACAATAACATTTCTGCTATATGCCTTTCCTTAATATCTTCACCAATAGATCTTAGCTGTGATATCACTTCCATAATAGAGAATATATGCTTCTGCATGTCACTGTCTGCATTTAGTCTCATAGTGTAAAGCTTTCTTAGTAGAAATAACTTGTGATTTAAGCTGGGTCTCTCATATAGCTTTCCCAATTCTTCCCACATTCCTTTTGCTGTTTCTTCATTTCTTATATGTATTAATTGAGCATCATCCACTAATAAGCTAATGGTGACTCTCGCTTGTCTATTTTTTCTATCCCATGTCTGATTATCTTCATCAGGTCTGTCTGTAGTGATTACTTCCCATAAATCATCTTTAGACAATAACATCTCTACTTTGAACTTCCATAGCAGATAGTTCTCATCATTCAGTTTAGCTACTGTGAGTTTTAGCTCTGTGCTATTCATCATTTTTAACTTATCTTACTTGTTTGGAGAGACTTGCATTCTTCTGCATTCACCAGGGTCTTGCTGAGAGTTCCAGTGTCCTGGGTATCTGGTATTCTTGGGTGTCATGGGATCTGTGGTGTCTGGATTCTCTGTATCTGGGTACGCTGTATCTGGGTGCCTGGGTCTGGGTGCCTGGGCCCATAACCTGTTGCACAGCTTCTGAATCCACACCTTTGCAGAGGAAACTTCACAGAGCAAGTTGCATGGGATAACAAGCGTTTACTTCTCTGAACATGAGGTGAAGGAATAATGCACAGACATTACAGCATTGCATCAGCTAACAGGAGCAAAATGAAAGTGAAACTAAACATAAGAGAGACTAATTCTTATACTTTACATTAAAGAAGGAAACGTTACACAACATCGCCATCTACTGTCAGGTCAGCAAAAAGTCCTCCTGTTACACATATATAATAAGTTCTGATCTGTTGCATATGACAACAAATATAACTACTATAATACTGCCCCTATATACAAGAATATAACTACTATAATACTGCTCCTATATACAAGAATATAACTACTATAATACTGCCCCTATGTACAAGAATATAACTACTATAATACTGCTCTTATGTACAAGAATATAACTACTATAATACTGCCCCTATGTATCTCAAGATCTCCTCCTCTACTCCCCTCTTATCTCTTCTTCCCACAACCGCATACAAAGCTTCTCCCGAGCCTCTCCCATACTCTGGAACTCTCTACCCCAACACATCAGACTCGCGCCTACCAAGGAAACCTTCAAAAAGAACCTGAAGACCCACCTCTTCCGACAAGCCTACAACCTGCAGTGATCATCAGTCTACTGAACCACCGCACGATCAGCTCTTCCCTCTCCTAGTGTATCCTCACCCATCCCTGTAGATTGTGAGCCTTCGCGGGCAGGGTCCTCTCTCCTTCTGTACTTGTGTGTGCCTTGTATTGCTCATGTTTACTGTACTTGTCTATATTTGCCCCTCTTCACATGTAAAGCGCCATGGAATAAATGGTGCTATAAAAATCTATAATAATAATAATAATAATAATGTACAAGAATATAATTACTATAATACTGTCCCTATGTACAAGAATATAACTACTATAATACTGCTCCTATGTACAAGAATATAACTACTATAATACTGCCCTATGTACAAGAATATAACTACTATAATACTGTCCCTATGTGCAAGAATATAACTACTATAATACTGCTCCTATATACAAGAATATAACTACTATAATACTGCTCCTATATACAAGAATATAACTACTATAACACTGCCCCTATATACAAGAATATAACTACTATAATACTGCTCCTATGTACAAGAATATAACTACTATAATACTGCACCTATGTACAAGAATATAACTACTATAATACTGCTCCTATATACAAGAATATAACTACTATAATACTGCTCCTATGTACAAGAATATAACTACTATAATACAGCCCCTATATACAAGAATATAACTACTATAATACTGCTCCTATGTACAAGAATATAACTACTATAATACTGCCCTATATACAAGAATATAACTACTATAATACTGCTCCTATGTACAAGAATATAACTACTATAATACAGCCCCTATATACAAGAATATAACTACTATAATACTGCTCCTATGTACAAGAATATAACTACTATAATACAGCCCCTATATACAAGAATATAACTACTATAATACTGCTCCTATATACAAGAATATAACTACTATAATACTGCTCCTATATACAAGAATATAACTACTATAACACTGCCCCTATATACAAGAATATAACTACTATAATACTGCTCCTATGTACAAGAATATAACTACTATAATACTGCACCTATGTACAAGAATATAACTACTATAATACTGCTCCTATATACAAGAATATAACTACTATAATACTGCTCCTATATACAAGAATATAACTACTATAATACTGCTCCTATATACAACAATATAACTACTATAATACTGCCCCTATGTACAAGAATATAACTACTATAATACTGCTCTTATGTACAAGAATATAACTACTATAATACTGCCCCTATGTACAAGAATATAACTACTATAATACTGCTCCTATGTACAAGAATATAACTACTATAATACTGTCCCTATGTACAAGAATATAACTACTATAATACTGCCTCCTAGCTGAGAGGTTGTGTGTTTGTAGCTCTCCTGATGTCTGGAGCAAGCCCAGGGAGGGGCCACCCTGGGCGGGGAAGCTCCCCAGGCAAGGCCCAGGCTTCCCGGCCTACACTGGGTCAAGCCTCCCAGGCCTCTCCTAATGGGAATGTTAATCCCAGAGCCACTGTCAGAGCAGTGAATGCAGCGAGCCAAAGCTGCAGCAGTTCTGTGAAGGAGGAAAAAGCCGTCAGTAAAGTTTTGGGAGGAAAACCTTCTCCAAGTCCAGCAAAGAAGCAAGAAGGAAAAGTGTCGGTCAGTGAAGGGTTACAGCACAATGTGAAGTCAGGTAACTCCCCAGTCAGCAAGCAGCTCCTGCCGGGTGCACAGTTGAGATCAGCCCCAGCTGTGCAGATCACCTCTCCTGCTCCCAGGCAGAGACGGACGTCTTTGGAAAGACAAACCATCCAGGAGAACTTACAGCAGCATGGCAGTATGGCGCGGTCAGGACGCACACGGTCGCAGTCAGGTGGCAGCAGTAAAAGTGCTGTGGAGCCTGGAGCCATGAAACCAGCGGTGGTGAAAATTAAGGAGACGTCTGGGTTCAAGCAGCCGGGGACATCGCTGAATGCAGGATCCCAGGAGGAGACGCCACGTGCACCTGAGCTTCAGCTCGCAGAGGAGATCCCAGGACTGGTCAAGAAGTTCGGTGAGTTACAGCAGCAGAAAGACGCACTACAGATGCAGATAGACACTTGCTATAAGCTAAAGGCTATTAATCCCGGGAGTCATGATTTTTATGATGAGACTCTGAACACACTGGGTGTATTGCTGGCAAAAGTGGTGAGGGACATGGACTGTGTCCTAGAGAGGATGGGGCCCCTGGCGGAGACTTATAGGAACCTGGAACTGTTTAAGTCACAGAAGCAGAACTCTGCAGGTTCCAGGTCAGACATTGTCCCAGGTGGACCCCAGAAGCAGGTGCGGACAGTGCTGCAGCCTGCAAGTTTCTGCTTCCAAAAGGGGCAAATGCCGCACCAGCAGCAGCCTGTAGTACAGACCCCAGCAGACGTACCACAAGTCTCAAAATGCCCAGCAAAACTGCCTGCAGCAGATCCAAAGCAGAAGCATGTAGTGCAGATTCCAGCAGAGGTACAACAAGTCACAGAATGCCCGCACAACAGCCTGCAGCAGATTCCAAGCAGCAGCATGAAGGGCACATTCCAGTAGAGGTACAACAAGTCGCAGAATGCCAGTACAGCCGCCTGCAGCAGATTCCAAGCAGCAGCATGGACATTTTTCAGCAGAGGGACTACAAGTCTCAGAATGCCAAGCACCACAGTTGGGCAGTGGACATGTGCCGGTAGTTCCTGATGGTGCCCAGCAGGGCTCTGATGCTGGGGATAACCGCGCTGTATCTGAGGGGTCGGGGGTTTGGGGGAGCACAGTATCTTTGCTGGACGCTGCGCAGTCTGATAGTGACATTGATGTTGATGATAACAATGTGCATGATGATGTCTGTGATTTCCCCCCTTTAATTCCGAGCACACAAGGTGTAGAAGCCCCCCCTGCTGCAGACCCTCACCCCGTCAGTCAGCCTAGTGTGACCCCGCAGGTTCCCCCCAGTAATGCCTGGAGTCGTGGCGCTCCGTCCTTCACCTCTGGTGCCAATTATACCGGCCAGGCGTTTAAACGGAGAAACGTTGTGCGTTTCCGGCACAGAGGTGCCAAGGAGGATCTGCCAGATAGAAGGTTTGTGGTCAGGGAGCTCTTGTGTCGCCAGATGGGGTTTGCGCCAGTTAGCATCTTGGCGGTGATTAATCTTCCAGACAGGCAGGGCTATGATGTCAGCTTTAAGCTCATGAGTGACCTGGACAGGTTCTGGTCTAATTTCCCCAAGTTTAGAGACACTGAGGGCTGGAGTAAGTTCAGCTTTATTCCTATCTCTAAGCCAGATACCGTTACGGTAAATCTCATCTTCTGGAATGAGTCTGTTCCCCCGCAGGACATTGTGGTGTGGCTCCGGAGGCATTGTGACCTGGTCTCTGACCTCACCAAAAGCAGAGACAATGATGGTATCTGGACGGGAGGGTGGAGGGTTTTGGTGAAACTGCGCCAGTGCGATAATATCACTGCCCACTTACCCAACTCCTTCTTTATTGGGAGGGAGAGGGGTGTGTGTTTCTATCCTGGGCAGCCTCGTAAGTGCTTCAAATGTGGCAAGGCGGGTCACCTGGCGAATACGTGTACTGTGGTGAAGTGCAACCTGTGTGGGGAGGTCGGCCATGTGGCTGCAGACTGCCAGAACATCAGGTGCAACCTCTGTGGGAAGATCGGTCACCCTCACAGGGACTGTCCTGACGCCTGGCACAATATCTGTAAGGACTATCCTGATGAGGATTTGGTGGCAGGGGCAGAGATTCTGGAGGAGGCAGCTTTACTGTCAGGGGAAATACTGGCCACACCGGAGGCCCACCAGGGGTCTACTCAGGTGACACCAGAGCAGCAGGGTTCAGAGGGTGCACAGGGAAGTATGGAGGTTGTCCCTCAGGGGCAGCAGTCACAGGGAAGCATTACTTCAGTACTACCATCTGTGTCTCAGACTAAAAGGAAGAAAAAGGACAAGACCTCCCGTAAACCTGAGAAGGAGTATGACACTGGCCAAGGAGCCAGGAAGAAGGTCCAGAGTTCTGCAGGTGTAATGGACTTATCTAATAGGTTTGGTGTTCTGTCTGAGTCTGACGGTGATTTTGAGGATGACCTTAGAAGAATTGACGCAGAGTTTGATAGGGATGTAGAGGACTGTCCTCCGCCCAAGCGGAAGCCATTACCTGAGGGCTCTCGGGTAGAGTCTGAAATGGAGACCGGCGGTGACCAGAATAACTCTGACTCAGATCTGTGACGCTGTCAACCACATAATGTCCGAGCCCAGATAGATAAAATCATTAGGAAATGTTAAGTTATGGAAGGATGTGTCACTGGGTTGAAATATGATGTGTTTTTTTTTTCCCAACCAGGTGTATGGACTCTTTAAGATAATTTTATATGTATAATCCGGATATGTAATGAATGTACAATCCAAGTGAATTTATTTTTGTATTACTGGAGGATTGTCAGTATATTTGTATTTGTTTGGTTTTTACAATAAAAATTGCCCCTATGTACAAGAATATAACTACTATAATACTGCCCCTATGTACAAGAATATAACTACTATAATACTGCCCCTATGTACAAGAATATAACTACTATAATACTGTCCCTATGTGCAAGAATATAACTACTATAATACTGCTCCTATATACAAGAATATAACTACTATAATACTACCCCTATGTACAAGAATATAACTACTATAATACTGTCCCTATGTACAATAGTATAACTACTATAATACTGCCCCTATATACAAGAATATAACTACTATAATACTGCTCCTATATACAAGAATATAACTACTATAATACTGCTCCAATGTACAAGAATATAACTACTATAATACTGTCCCTATGTACAATAGTATAACTACTATAATACTGCCCTATATACAAGAATATAACTACTATAATACTGCTCCTATATACAAGAATATAACTACTATAATACTGCTCCAATGTACAAGAATATAACTACTATAATACTGTCCCTATGTACAATAATATAACTACTTTCATACTGCCCCTATGAACAAGAATATAACTACTATAATACTGCCTCCTAGCTGAGAGGTTGTGTGTTTGTAGCTCTCCTGATGTCTGGAGCAAGCCCAGGGAGGGGCCACCCTGGGCGGGGAAGCTCCCCAGGCAAGGCCCAGGCTTCCCGGCCTACACTGGGACAAGCCTCCCAGGCCTCTCCTAATGGGAATGTTAATCCCAGAGCCACTGTCAGAGCAGTGAATGCAGCGAGCCAAAGCTGCAGCAGTTCTGTGAAGGAGGAAAAAGCCGTCAGTAAAGTTTTGGGAGGAAAACCTTCTCCAAGTCCAGCAAAGAAGCAAGAAGGAAAAGTGTCGGTCAGCGATGGGTTACAGCACAATGTGAAGTCAGGTAACTCCCCAGTCAGCAAGCAGCTCCTGCCAGGTGCACAGGTGAGATCAGTCCCAGCTGTGCAGATCACCTCTCCTGCTCCCAGGCAGAGACGGACGTCTTTGGAAAGACAAACCATCCAGGAGAACTTACAGCAGCATGGCAGTATGGCGCGGTCAGGACGCACACGGTCGCAGTCAGGTGGCAGCAGTAAAAGTGCTGTGGAGCCTGGAGCCATGAAACCAGCGGTGGTGAAAATTAAGGAGACGTCTGGGTTCAAGCAGCCGGGGACATCGCTGAATGCAGGATCCCAGGAGGAGACGCCGCGTGCACCTGAGCTTCAGCTCGCAGAGGAGATCCCAGGACTGGTCAAGAAGTTCGGTGAGTTACAGCAGCAGAAAGACGCACTACAGATGCAGATAGACACTTGCTATAAGCTAAAGGCTATTAATCCCGGGAGTCATGATTTTTATGATGAGACTCTGAACACACTGGGTGTATTGCTGGCAAAAGTGGTGAGGGACATGGACTGCGTCCTAGAGAGGATGGGGCCCCTGGCGGAGACTTATAGGAACCAGGAACTGTTTAAGTCACAGAAGCAGAACTCTGCAGGTTCCAGGTCAGACATTGTCCCAGGTGGACCCCAGAAGCAGGTGCGGACAGTGCTGCAGCCTGCAAGTTTCTGCTTCCAAAAGGGGCAAATGCCGCACCAGCAGCAGCCTGTAGTACAGACCCCAGCAGACGTACCACAAGTCTCAAAATGCCCAGCAAAACTGCCTGCAGCAGATCCAAAGCAGAAGCATGTAGTGCAGATTCCAGCAGAGGTACAACAAGTCACAGAATGCCCAGCACAACAGCCTGCAGCAGATTCCAAGCAGCAGCATGAAGGGCACATTCCAGTAGAGGTACAACAAGTCGCAGAATGCCCAGTACAGCCGCCTGCAGCAGATTCCAAGCAGCAGCATGGACATTTTTCAGCAGAGGGACTACAAGTCTCAGAATGCCATGCACCACAGTTGGGCAGTGGACATGTGCCGGTAGTTCCTTATGGTGGCCAGCAGGGCTCTGATGCTGGGGATAACCGCGCTGTATCTGAGGGGTCGGGGGTTTGGGGGAGCACAGTATCTTTGCTGGACGCTGCGCAGTCTGATAGTGACATTGATGTTGATGATAATAATGTGCATGATGATGTCTGTGATTTCCCCCCTTTAATTCCGAGCACACAAGGTGTAGCAGCCCCCCCTGCTGCTGACCCTCACCCCGTCAGTCAGTCTAGTGTGACCCCGCAGGTTCCCCCCAGTAATGCCTGGAGTTGTGGCGCTCCGTCCTTCACCTCTGGTGCCAATTATACCGGCCAGGCGTTTAAACGGAGAAACGTTGTGCGTTTCCGGCACAGAGGTGCCAAGGAGGATCTGCCAGATAGAAGGTTTGTGGTCAGGGAGCTCTTGTGTCGCCAGATGGGGTTTGCGCCAGTCAGCATCTTGGCGGTGATTAATCTTCCAGACAGGCAGGGCTATGACGTCAGCTTTAAGCTCATGTCTGATCTGGACAGGTTCTGGTCTAATTTCCCCAAGTTTAGAGACACTGAGGGCTGGAGTAAGTTCAGCTTTATTCCTATCTCTAAGCCAGATACCGTTATGGTAAATCTCATCTTCTGGAATGAGTCTGTTCCCCCGCAGGACATTGTGGTGTGGCTCCGGAGGCATTGTGACCTGGTCTCTGACCTCACCAAAAGCAGAGACAATGATGGTATCTGGACGGGAGGGTGGAGGGTTTTGGTGAAACTGCGCCAGTGCGATAATATCACTGCCCACTTACCCAACTCCTTCTTTATTGGGAGGGAGAGGGGTGTGTGTTTCTATCCTGGGCAGCCTCGTAAGTGCTTCAAATGTGGCAAGGCGGGTCACCTGGCGAATACGTGTACTGTGGTGAAGTGCAACCTGTGTGGGGAGGTCGGCCATGTGGCTGCAGACTGCCAGAACATCAGGTGCAACCTCTGTGGGACGATCGGTCACCCTCACAGGGACTGTCCTGACGCCTGGCACAATATCTGTAAGGACTATCCTGATGAGGATTTGGTGGCAGGGGCAGAGATTCTGGAGGAGGCAGCTTTACTGTCAGGGGAAATACTGGCCAGACCGGAGGCCCACCAGGGGTCTACTCAGGTGACACCAGAGCAGCAGGGTTCAGAGGGTGCACAGGGGAGTATGGAGGTTGTCCCTCAGGGGCAGCAGTCACAGGGAAGCATTACTTCAGTACTACCATCTGTGTCTCAGACTAAAAGGAAGAAAAAGGACAAGACCTCCCGTAAACCTGAGAAGGAGTATGACACTGGCCAAGGAGCCAGGAAGAAGGTCCAGAGTTCTGCTGGTGTAATGGACTTATCTAATAGGTTTGGTGTTCTGTCTGAGTCTGACGGTGATTTTGAGGATGACCTTAGAAGAATTGACGCAGAGTTTGATAGGGATGTAGAGGACTGTCCTCCGCCCAAGCGGAAGCCATTACCTGAGGGCTCTCGGGTAGAGTCTGAAATGGAGACCGGCGGTGACCAGAATAACTCCGACTCAGATCTGTGACGCTGTCAACCACATAATGTCCGAGCCCAGATAGATAAAATCATTAGGAAATGTTAAGTTATGGAAGGATGTGTCACTGGGTTGAAATATGATGTTTTTTTGTTTTTTTTTTCCAACCAGGTGTATGGACTCTTTAAGATAATTTTATATGTATAATCCGGATATGTAATGAATGTACAATCCAAGTGAATTTAGTTTTGTATTACTGGAGAAATGTCAGTATATTTGTATTTGTTTGGTTTTTACAATAAAAATTGCCCCTATATACAAGAATATAACTACTATCTTACTGCCCCTATATACAAGAATATAACTACTATAATACTGCTCCTATGTACAAGGCTATGCATATGATGACTACCTTTTACTGTGTCATGCCTTCTGATGGCGGTGCCGCATTTCCTTCCCTTACAGCAGTGTCTGTTTTTCGGTCCTTGTTCCTGGAGCTGGGATGAGTTATAGACGTATTATTTGAGACATTATTATAATTTGCAGGTTTTCTATTTTATCACATTTCTATATTACAAATCACCGGCTTCTTCTGCTTAGAATTTGCATTGACTCAAAAACTGTCGTCCTGAATTAACTGCTTAACCTCCTCATAGATTACATTGCTGTAGCTGTTGGAACATGCTCATTTTTCATGGTAAAGTGCGCAATTCACCGACACATGGTAGCAGTACTTTTGTTTTTTTCCCAATAAACAGCTGACTTGTGTCACAGTACACCTATTGCTTCATTGACTTTAGTGATTTTTGACAGTAAGGGGCAGTATTTCTATATCTACATTTTTTTGCTCATTGTTATTGTAATAGTCCTAATTAGAGATGAGCGACTTTGCCTCCGGGAGGGTCGAGTCGGGTTTCGGACCACCCAACTTCATCAAAAGTTGAGTCGAACAAAATCAGCCGACTATCGGCAAAAGTCGAAGTTCCGACCGAAACTAAACCCGACCCCAATAAAAGTCAATGGGGAGTAAAAGTCGGCAGTGAGTGGAGGACAGTAAATGCACCGACAGTGCACATTTCAATGTGCGAAACGCGGTTCAGCATCAAGTTCGGGCACGTTTCGGGTGCCCGAACCGACCTTTTAAATACTGTTTCAGCCGAATCCCTGGAACCTGAACATCCAGGAGTTCGCCCATCTCTACTCATTGGCTAAAAAAAGGCACCTGCAAGCTTTCTTGGAAATCAGACTTTGCCGCTCGTATCGCCAAACGCATGGGGCGACTTTACACTACGGTCAGGTTTCGCTCAGCGAAACTCGACTTTGCCAAAAGTTGGCGACTTATGAATCTGGCCGACCTGTTTCGCTCAACTCTAGTCCTAATATAAGCATTATACAGGGGCATAGCAATCAGAGTCGCAGAGGGTGCGACCACGACCAGGCCTTTGCCGGAAGGTTCCTCTACGCCAGCTACAGCAGAGGACATTATACAAGGACATTATACCAGGATGGAGCCAAGGATAGGGAGCATTACACAAAGGAGGAGCCTTGGATGGAGAGCATTATAAAAGTAGGGGCCCAGGATGGGAGACATTATGCAAGGAAGAAGCCCATGATAGGGAGCATTATACAATGAGGGGGCCCAGGATGAGGAGCATTATACCAGGAAGGAGCCCAGGATGAGGAGCATTATACCAGGAAGGAGCCCAGGATGAGGAGCATTATACCAGGAAGGCGTCCATGATGAGAAACATTATACAAGGAAGGAGCCCAGGATTGGGAAAATTACACCAGGAAGGGGCCCGGGATGGGGAGCATTATAAAATGAGAGAGCCCAGAATGGGGAGAATTATACCAGGAAGGGGCCCAGGATGAGGAGCATTACACCAGTAAGGAGCCCAGGATGAGGAGCATTATACCAGTAAGGAGCCCAGGATGGGGAGAATTACACCAGGGAGGAGCCCAGGATGAGGAGCATTACACCAGAAAGGAGCCCAGGATGAGGAGCATTACACCAGGGAGGAGCCCAGGATGGGGAGCATTATACCAGGGAGGAGCCCAGGATGGGGAGCATTATACCAGGAAGGAGCCCAGGATGGGGAGAATTATACCAGTAAGGAGCCCAGGATGAGCAGAATTATACCAGGAGGGAGCCCAGGATGGGGAGCATTATACCAGGGAGGAGCCCAGGATGGGGAGCATTATACCAGGGAGGAGCCCAGGATGGGGAGCATTATACCAGGAAGGAGCCAAGGATGGGGAGAATTATACCAGGAGGGAGCCCAGGATGGGGAGCATTATACCAGGGAGGAGCCCAGGATGGGGAGCATTATACCAGGGAGGAGCCCAGGATGGGGAGCATTACACCAGGGAGGAGCCCAGGATGAGCAGAATTATACCAGGAGGGAGCCCAGGATGGGGAGCATTATACCAGGGAGGAGCCCAGGATGGGGAGCATTATACCAGGGAGGAGCCCAGGATGGGGAGCATTATACCAGGAAGGAGCCCAGGATGGGGAGAATTATACCAGGAGGGAGCCCAGGATGGGGAGCATTATACCAGGGAGGAGCCCAGGATGGGGAGCATTACACCAGTAAGGAGCCCAGGATGAGGAGCATTATACCAGTAAGGAGCCCAGGATGGGGAGCATTATACCAGGGAGGAGCCCAGGATGGGGAGCATTACACCAGTAAGGAGCCCAGGATGAGGAGCATTATACTAGTAAGGAGCCCAGGATGGGGAGAATTACACCAGGAAGGAGCCCAGGATGGGGAGAATTACACCAGGGAGGAGCCCAGGATGAGGAGAATTATACCAGGAGGGAGCCCAGGATGGGGAGCATTATACCAGGGAGGAGCCCAGGATGAGGAGAATTATACCAGGAGGGAGCCCAGGATGGGGAGCATTATACCAGGGAGGAGCCCAGGATGGGGAGCATTACACCAGGGAGGAGCCCAGGATGAGGAGCATTATACCAGTAAGGAGCCCAGGATGGGAGATTTACACCAGGAAGGAGCCCAGGATGGGGAGAATTACACCAGGGAGGAGCCCAGGATGGGGAGAATTATACCAGGAAGGGGCCCAGGATGGGGAGAATTATACCAGGAAGGAGTCCAAGATGGGGAACATTATACCAGGAAGGGACTCAGGATGGGGAGCATTATACCAGGAAGGAGTCCAAGATGGGGAACATTATACCAGGAAGGAGCCCAGGATGGGGAACATTATATAAGGAAGGAGCCCCGGATGGGGAGAATTATACCAGGAAGGAGCCCAGGATGGGGAACATTATACCAGGAAGGAGTCCAAGATGGGGAACATTATACCAGGAAGGAGCCCAGGATGGGGAACATTATATAAGGAAGGAGCCCCGGATGGGGAGAATTATACCAGGAAGGAGCCCAGGATGGGGAACATTATACCAGGAAGGAGTCTAGGATGGGGAACATTATACCAGGAAGGAGCCCAGGATGGGGAACATTATATAAGGAAAGAGCCCAGGATGGGGATAATTATACCAGGAAGGAGCCCAGGATGGGGAACATTATACCAGGAAGGAGCCCAGGATGTGGAGCATTATACCAGGAAAGGACCCAGGATGGGGAGCATTATACCAGGGAGGAGCCCAGGATGGGGAGCATTATACCAGGAAGGAGCCCAGGATGGGGAACATTATACCAGTAAGGAGCCCAGGATGAGGAGCATTATACCAATAAGGAGCCCAGGATGAGGAGCATTACACCAGTAAGGAGCCCAGGATGAGGAGCATTATACCAGGAAGGAGCCCAGGATGGGGAGAATTATACCAGGAAGGAGCCAAAGGATGGGGAACATTATACCAGGAAGGAGCCCAGGATGGGGAACATTATATAAGGAAGGAGCCCAGGATGGGGAGACTTATACCAGGAAGGGGCCCAGGATGGGGAACTGTTATGTTACGGTAGCTGAGGAGTGCAGGTAAAAAAGGAAATACACCAGAGCAGTTGGAATCTATGAGATTGCAGTACCCTGACTAACCACCGCAACTAGAGGCAGCCGTGGAGCGTTCCTACGTTGGTCCTAGACGCCTCGTCACAGCCTGAGAAACTAACTACACCTAAAGATAGAAATAGGAAAGCTATCTGCCCCGGAGCAGAACCCCAAAGATAATAGAAAGCCCCCAAACATGTAATGGCGGTTAGACAAGAGGAAATACTGACACAGAAAGAAAATAGTATGAGCAAACGCTGGGGCCCAAACTATCTAAATAGAAAAGGATAGGAAGGGTACTTACTGCAATCCCAGAAAACCCTGAAAAAACACCAACTCTACTAATTTCAAAATCACCTGAGATCACACGACCTCTACCACCTAAATTAGTTCTCTGGTGTAACAAAAACAAAACAGCAGCCACTGAAAAAAAACTGGAAAAAGCAAAAGTACAAAACACAGTGGCTGGACTAAACTGAGAGGGCAAAAGCCCCCGGAGGGGACCCTGAAGGCCCCCACAGAAGTGCAGGACAAAATGCAAAAATATAGCAAAAACACAAACTAAGAAATTGTCTTATCTGATAGCAGGAGATGCAGACACGACAAAGCAGGCTACAAGGGAAACTGGAAAGAAGGATTCAGACCAGAACAATTGATCACCGGCAACCCTGATGGGAAAATGACTCCCTTATAAAAGACCAATCAGTAACACCTGACTCCCAGTCCTCACAATCCTCACTAGTACCGCTTGTAACCACCAGAGGGAGCCTCTGCTCAGAACTCATCTCAAACCCATTCACAACAGTACCCCCCCCTTGAGGAGGGGTCACCGAACCCTCATTTGAGCAACCAGGTCGGTCAGGATGAGTTCTATGATACGCACGGATAAATCTCCTAGCATGGATGTCCGAAGCAAACACCCAAGAATTGTCTTCCTGACCATAACCTCTCCATTTAACCAAATACTGGAGTCTTCGTCTAGAAAAACGAGAATCCAATATTTTCTCAACCACATACTCCAGATTGCCCTCAACCAAAACAGGGTCAGGAGGCACAGCAGCAGGAACCACTGGCTCAACAAACCTCTTCAACAAGGACTTGTGGAACACGTTATGGATCTTAAATGTCCCTGGAAGAAGCAAACGAAAAGAAACAGGATTAATAATCTCCATGATCTTATAAGGTCCAATGAACCTAGGCTTAAATTTAGGAGATGCTACTCTCATAGGAATATTCTTTGAGGACAACCAGACCAAGTCCCCCACTTTAAACCGAAGACCATCAGTCCTATGCCGGTTAGCAAACCGCTGGGCCTTCTCCTGAGAGAGGGACAACCTCTCCACTACCTGGTCCCAAATCTGCTGCATACGCTCAACAACAGAGTCAACACCTGGACAGACAGAAGCCTCCGTCTGTCCTGAAGAAAATCGAGGGTGAAATCCAGAATTACAGAAAAACGGAGACATCAAAGTGGCAGAGCTAGCCCTATTATTAAGAGCAAACTCAGCCAAAGGCAAAAAAGAGACCCAGTCATCCTGATCAGCAGACACAAAGCATCTTAGATAAGTCTCCAATGTCTGGTTTGTTCTCTCAGTTTGACCATTGGTCTGAGGATGAAATGCCGAGGAGAAAGACAATTGAACACCCAGTTTAGAACAAAAAGTCCTCCAAAATCTGGAAACAAACTGGACTCCTCTGTCAGACACAATGTTCTCAGGAATGCCGTGTAAACGAACCACGTGCTGAAGGAACAACGGCACCAATTCAGAGGAGGAAGGCAACTTAGGTAATGGCACAAGATGTATCATTTTGGAAAACCTATCACAAATTACCCAGATGGTGGTCATTCTCTGAGAAACAGGAAGATCGGAAATGAAATCCATAGAGATATGGGTCCATGGTCTCTTGAGCACAGGCAATGGCATCAACAAACCACTAGAGCGAGAGCAAGGCTTGGAGCGAGAGCAAGTCCCGCAGGACTGCACAAATTCCCTGACATCGCGAGACAAGGTAGGCCACCAAAAGGACCGACTAACCAAGTCTCTGGTACCAAAAATTCCGGGATGCCCAGCCAATGCGGAACAATGAATCTCAGACATCACACTCTTTTTCCATTGGTCCGGGACAAACAATTTTCCAACAGGGCAGCGCTCGGGCCTATCCTCCTGACACCCCTCCAGAGCAAGTCTCAAATTGGGCGAGATGGCGGAAAGAACTACACCCTCTTTCAAAATAACAGAAGGATCAGATAACTCAGGAGAGTCCGCAAGGAAACTCCTCGAGAGGGCATCCGCCTTAACATTCTTAGTGCCAGGAAGAAAGGAAACCACAAAATTAAAACGTGTGAAAAACAAGGCCCACCTGGCCTGTCTAGGATTGAGTCGCTTGGCAGATTCCAGATAGACCAGATTCTTATGGTCCGTAAGGACCACCACCTGATGTTTGGCTCCCTCCAGCCAATGTCTCCACTCTTCAAAAGCCCACTTCATGGCCAATAACTCCCGATTACCCACGTCATAATTACGTTCAGTAGGAGAAAATTTTCGAGAGAAAAAGGCACAAGGGTTACTTTTAGAGGTCTCTGGATCTTTTTGGGACAAAACGGCACCTGCCCCAATTTCAGAGGCATCAACCTCCACCTGAAATGGCAGAGAAACATCAGGCTGCCGTAGAACAGGAGCAGAAGTGAATCTCTGCTTAAGTTCCTGAAACGCAGAGACTGCCTCAGGAGGCCAATTCACCACATCAGAACCCTTTCTGGTCAAATCATAGAATCATAGAATCATAGAATGGTAGAGTTGGAAGGGACCTCCTGGGCCTTCTGGTCCAACCCCCTGCTCAAAGCAGGATTCTCTAAATCATCCCAGACAGATGTCTATCCAGCCTCTGTTTGAAGACTTCCATTGAATGAGAACTCACCACCTCTTGTGGCAGCCTGTTCCACTCATTGATCACCCTAACTGTCAAAAAGTTTTTTCTAATATCTAATCTGTGTCTCCTCCCATTCAGTTTCATCCCATTGCTTCTAGTCTTTCCTTGTGCAAATGAGAATAAAGATGATCCTTCTACAATGTGACAGCCCTTGAGATATTTGTAGACAGCTATTAAGTCTCCTCTCAGTCTTCTTTTTTGCAAGCTAAACATTCCCAAATCCTGCAACCGTTCCTCATAGGACATGGTTTGCAGACCGGTCACCATTCTGGTGGCTCTTCTCTGAACTTGCTCCAGTTTGTTGATGTCTTTTTTAAAATGTGGTGCCCAAAACTGGACACAGTATTCCAGATGAGGTCTGACCAAAGAGGAGTAGAGGGCAATAATGACCTCACGTGATCTAGACTGTATGCTTCTGTTGATACATCCTAGAATTGCATTTGCCTTTTTTGCTGCTGCATCACACTGTTGACTCATGTTAAGTCTGTGATCAATTAGTATACCCAAGTCTTTTTCACATGTGCTGTTACTTAGCCCTATTCCTCCCATTTTGTATATGCTTTTTCATTTTTATTGCCCAGATGTAGTACTTTGCATTTTTCCCTGTTAAAATCCATTCTGTTAGTTGCTGCCCACTGCTCCAGTTTATGTATATCTTTTTGAATCCTCTCTCTCTCTTCTCTAGTATTAGCTACCCCTCCTAGCTTTGTGTCATCAGCAAATTTGATCAGTTTACCCTCAATTCCTTCATCTAAATCATTGATAAAGATGTTGAACAATACAGGGCCCAAAACAGAGCCTTGTGGTACCCCACTTGAGACATTCTTCCAACTGGATGTGCAGCCATTTACAACCACTCTTTGGGTCCGATCACTAAGCCAGTTATGAATCCACCTAACAGTTGCCTTGTCCATTCCATAGTTAGTCATTTTTTCAATAAGGATTGTGTGAGATACTTTGTCAAATGCTTTGCTGAAGTCAAGATATACTATATCTACAGCATTTCCCTGATCCACCCAGTCAGTGATTCTGTCATAGAAGGAAATTAAGTTAGTCTGACATGACTTATTAGTTACAAACCCATGCTGACTCTGTTTAATCACTTCATTCTTATCCAGGTACTTGCATACATGTTCTTTACTAATTTGTTCAAAGATCTTTCCTGGTATAGAAGTCAGACTCACCGGCCTGTAGTTCCCTGGGTCCACCTTCTTCCCCTTTTTGAAGATAGGAACAACATTTGCTCTTCTCCAGTCATCTGGGACTTCTCCTGTTCTCCAAGAATTTTCAAAGATTATGGACAGTGGTTCAAGAATTTCTTCTGCTATCTCCTTCAGTACCCTGGGGTGTAATTCATCTGGACCTGGAGACTTGAATTCATTTATGTTAGCTAAGTGTTTCCTCACTGTCTTTCTGTTTATAGATATCCTGGATTCTTCTATTCCTTTAATAGGACAGTGAAGATCAGTTGATGTTACATTTCCTTTCTGAGAGAAAACAGATGCAAAATAGGAATTTAAAAGTTCAGCCTTCTCAACATCCTGACTTACCATTTCATCATTTTCATCCTGTAAAAATCCTATAGCATCTTTGACTTTTCTTTTACTTTTGACGTATCCCCAAAATCCTTTTTTGTTGCTTTTGACGTCACTTGCAAGCCTTAATTCATTGTCAGCTTTAGATAATCTGATTTGTGCCCTGCAGGTTCTGCAGACGGCATTATATTCTTCTTTAGATATGCCTCCCTCTTTCCATTTGATAAACATTTCTTTCTTCCTTTTTAGCATGTGTTTAAGTTCTATGTTCATCCATCCTGGTTTCCTTAAATGCTTCCCATTCTTCCCTCTTTTCGGAATTGTTAACGATTGTGCTTTGAGAATCTCATTTTTCAAGATTTTCCATCCTTCCTGGACATTTTTGTCCTTAAGGATATCCAGCCATTGGATCCCTCCAATTCTCTTTCTGAGTTCCTTAAAATCTGCCTTTCTGAAATCTAACCTTGACGTCTGAGTCTTCACAGGTCTTCCTCCTCTTGTTATCCAAAATTCTAAAATAGCATGGTCACTACCTCATAGAGTCCCAGCCACTCTTACCTCCTCCACCATTTCCTCCCTGTTTATGAGGATTAGATCCAAGGTAGCAGATCCCCTTGTTTTCTCCATTACCTTTTGGAAGATAAAGTTGTCAGCAAGAGAGGATAAGAATTTCCTGGACCTGTTAGTTTTGCCTGAGAGAGATTCCAACAAATGTCTGGATAGTTGAAATCTCCCATGACCACTATGTCATATTTTTTGGAGAACTTGGCCATTTGATGCATAAAGAGTTCATCCATATCTTCAGCTTGCACAGGCGGCCTGTAGTAAATGCCTACAATGGTGTCCTTTCCATTGTTCTGTCCTTGTATTCTTACCCAAACAGTTTCCACAGAACTCCCAGTCTCTGAAGCGTCAATCTCTGTGCAGATATACGCTTTTCTAACATACAATGCAACACCTCCTCCTCGTTTATCAAGTCTGTTTCTTGCAAATAAGTTGTATCCTTCTAGCCTTGTATTCCAATCATGTGTATCGTCCCACCAAGTCTCAGTGATTCCAATGACATCATATTTCTTCTCCTGCGTTAGTAGCTCCAGTTCTCCTTGTTTGTTGCCCATGCTTTGTGCATTCGTATAGAAACACTTTAGTTTGTGATTGGTTTCTCTTCCTTCAATATTTTTATTATGTAAATTTTTTTGTCTTTGTTCTTCCCCTTCACTTCTAATAGCAGAAATCTCAATAGTATTTGTCAAGTGTATGGCTTTTGCTGGCGTTTTGCTTCCCTTCCCACATTGTTCTAGTTTAAAGCTCTCCTGAATCAGTTAATGGTTTAACAATAACCGAGAAATTACCAATAAATTTACGATAAAAATTGGCAAAACCCAAAAATCTCTGAAGAGCCTTTAATGAAGTAGGTTGGACCCAATCACAGATGGCCTGAACCTTGACCGGGTCCATTTCAATAACAGATGGGGACAAAATGAATCCCAGAAATGAGATCTTCTGTACGCCAAAAAGACACTTTGATCCCTTCACATACAGAGCATTCTCTCTCAAAATCTGGAATACAGTTCGAACATGTTTCACATGAGAGTCCCAGTCATTAGAAAAAATCAAGATATCATCCAAATAAACAATCAGAAACTTGTCCACAAAATCCCTGAAAATGTCATTCATGAAGGACTGGAAGACGGAAGGAGCATTAGTGAGCCCAAAGGGCATCACAAGGTACTCAAAATGCCCTTCAGGGGTGTTAAATGCCGTCTTCCATTCATCCCCGTGCTTAATGCGAATAAGGTTATACGCCCCCCTGAGGTCAAGCTTGGTAAACCAAGTAGCGTTTTTCACCCTGGAAAACAGGTCAGAAATCAAGGGTAACGGGTATTGATATTTCACAGTAATATTGTTCAAGAGACGATAATCAATACACGGCCTTAATGAACCATCTTTTTTGGCCACAAAGAAAAAACCGGCACCTAAGGGTGAAGAGGATGGTCTGATATGACCCTTCTCCAATGATTCCTTGATATAAGACCGCATAGCGTCATGTTCAGGTACAGACAAGTTAAAAAGGCGACCTTTAGGGAATTTACTACCTGGCACTAATTCAATAGCGCAGTCATAGCTCCTATGGGGAGGCAAGGATGCAGATTTACTTTCGCTAAACACATCAGAAAAATCAAACAAAAAGTCAGGAACATCCTCAGCCTGGGGGGAGGCAGAAAAAACAGGAGTGTTGGTATTAACACATTGGCAGCCCCAACTGGTTACAGACACAGATTTCCAATCCAAAACAGGATTATGAGACTGTAACCAAGGGAAACCCAGCACTATAATGTCATGCAGATTATATAGAACCAAAAATTTGCAGCACTCCTGGTGATCAGGTTCAACCCTCATTATCACCTGAGTAGAAAACTGGGGTTTATTCTCAGCCAAAGGGGTAGAATCAATCCCCAGTAAAGGAATAGACTTCTGTAGGGGTATCAAGGGAAACCCACAACGTTT